>JARHVA010000878.1:4062500-4286680 GCA_037957365.1 Torreya grandis | reverse complement strand
GAATAAAGGTAATAAAAATTTGATAAGGTTATAGGTGATCACACTCAAATCTAGTGAAACAAACCCAAATCAGCCCACAAATTTGTTTTTTAAACAAAGCTCTTTTCCTAACTTTTTATTTTATTACATATGTTCCAACAATGAACTTAAATGGCAATTCCCAGGACTAATAGAAATTTAACTTAGCTATGAGTAATCAATTCTTAAAGATTATTCCCTTTTAAAAGATATTTATTTAAGTAAATTGAAATAATGATCCATTCTCCCAAGTTCATCCACCATCTTTATAAAATGAACCATATTTGAGCCACTTGGTTTAAGCACATAATTTGGTTACCAAGATTCATTAGTTAGCAAATACTAAGAATGTTGAAAAAATAAGGAATACTATCCCTTATAGAAATATTATCAAGATCATTCCATCAAACTACCCCATAATACTTAAGAGAATAATAAGGCAATTTGGCTATCATAGATCATGAATCAATCTACAAGATTATTAAACATATTAAGCATAAAAAGTCTCCCAAAAGTGTATTTGAGTCCTATGAAAAGTTTCTTAGACTTGCTTTCTTTCATTATAATGGTGAAGCAATAGTCAAGGTAAATAGGTTGGTATTGCCTTTTAATCTTTACAAGGTTGTAATAACTCTCTTTAATCAGATTTAGTCATCCTTTATTTATAAGTGCACGTACGATTAATAAATAAATTTTTGTTATTGATATAAGGTAAATTATAAAATATATTTAAGACATGTCTCTTATAAAAAATAGGAGAATGATGCATCTTGGTAAAGCCACCAATTTTAACAATAAGAAACCATTCTTTAAATCACACATACATAGTATGTAAGTTATCATAAAAGGATATCATGGACTTTACAACAATAAGACCATAATAGATGGGCAATCATCATAAATTATGATAAATATTAAGATCTTGTTATATATTCCCACTTTCATATTAATTAAAGATACATATAATTTTACATGTCTATGTATATTCCTTCCTTATAACAAGGAATGGTACCGAGATGATAACTTTACAATTTAGATGAACCTCTTATATAAATACACTCTAAATAAGTTAATTTAACAAGGAAAACAAAATACAACCCATAGCACATAATTTGAATGTAATAAGGTAAATATTAGAATGATTATGCACTTTATCACTCTCAATGTGTGTCCAATAGATAATAATGAAGAAAAGATCAGTATGGGCATAGTTTGTAAACAAAGTTACGCAACTAAGAATCATACCTTTTTTTATCCTTTACTGATTTCTTTTGCCACAAACCTGCATTGAGAATTTCAATGTGAAGGGTCACAAAAAAAATTATCAAGTAACCTTCCACCTATTAAATATTATAGCATACAATTTAAACAACATCATGGCAATTTTAATTTGTAAGAATAAAGCAATTTATGTTATCTGCACACATAATTACATAAATCAACTATATAAAGAATACAATGCCATGAAATACTTATTAACTTAATAGATGTATATTTTATTAAAATCTTACATGAATTATTCACATAAAAATAATACAATCCATCACATATATAAGAAATTATCATACTAATCATTGCAGTGTCAAACAACACTTGGTTCTTCAAACCAAATTCTCATGCTACAAGGATCCAAATAAAGCAATCTAATTTCAACATTCCATCCTTACCAACCAAAACATAAAAACAATAAAATAAAAAATTCACTCTAACTTTGATTAGTTAGGTCAAGGCAATTTTAAGTGCCTTTACACTCAACAAGCTAAATAAGGAGTAATTTTACTACAAAAGCATCCCAAAAATGAGATCCAAATATCATGTCCAGAATGAGGAATGTTGATTCCATTATTTATATTAACACTTGTGTTTTTACTCTATAATTAATAAGCATTATTAAAAAAATAGGGAGTTATATATTTTTAAACCATCAACTTCTAGGCAGCTCTGAGCTGATTTGTATAGAAAAACAACATAAATAACAAAATGAAACGACTTACCAAAAATATGAAATGGTCCAATTGGAAAAACATAATGACATATCATGAAATATAAAATGGGGCGAGTGCATTATCAAAATTATTTTTGAGAAAATCAGACATCTACTATAAAAATCAAGTCTCTTTTGGAGCTAACTTGCATCTAGTTAAAACCTAGAAATGCAGTTTTCTTCTACAACTACCTCCCAGAATGGTTCCACCAAAATTCATTTATGCTATCAATAATTAATAAAATTATTTATAATATTTACTATATGGTAAAATAATATGTTCCAATTCTTATTTGTAGTTTATTATAAGTTTTGTTATTTATTTAATGTTTTTATTTGGGTTATTCTATGATGATTTTCCAACCTAGACCACATCAGCTTAAATGCTAGTAAAGGGGCAAAATGATAAAATAACCTAAAAACTAGCTCTATAAAATTACCATGACACAACCACATAGACTCAAACTACAAATATATGTTAAATAATGCTTTAAACTACCATTTTATTCCATAATTCCATTATGGCATTTTAGCAAATGGTATGCATATAGTCTTCATAATCCACAACTTTGTATAATGATTCAAGGAAAGGAGGATAAATACACTTTAATGTAAAGGCCTAAAAACCTAGGTTTTTATAGACACCACCCATATAGGACAAATTAACCAAACACAAGATATTGCCTATACTTTATTTTACAAGCAAGGCTATAGGGGGTCAAGCCCCAAATTATAAAAATGTAGAGTTTTAACAAAAGCCCATAATAGATAAAATAGAGCAATAGTAAATATTTTTGGATATGTCTAGGATTTTCTCCAATTTACTCACCAAGTACATAGTATCCTATTTTAAAAATATTTACTACCATCCATCCTAAAAATAATAACAAAACTCAGATTTTAATATGAAATAGTTACTCACATAAACCCAATACTAACATGGCATATAGAATATGCTTGCAGAACCCTGCTCAAAGTTTTATTTTCCACTCAATGCTAAAAAAATTCCTCTTCCAAAAGGAGACCCATGGCATCAAATATAATTGGAAGTGAATCAACAAGCCCAATCAAGACCATGTAATTTGCTATACTTTTCATTCATTATTATCAAGTAAGACACAATATTCAGAAACCCAATAAATCCATATACCACTCAACTAGTATAAATAAGTTAATTATTCTCATAATTCAAAACACATTAAAGAGCTAGTATAAACTATAACTGAGTGTTACTTTCATAATTTAAGACACATTAAAGGAGCTTATATAAAACCAGCTGACAGTTATTTTTAGAATTCAAACATATTAAAGGAGCTGATATAAAACTAGCTAGGTCAATTCAAATAAACCAAATTTAATTCAATTCAGACACTTATTTTTTTCCAAGTTTAGAATATCAAGGAAAGTATAGAACCTTTAAAGGAAACTAAACATTTTATAAATACAAAATGAAATCAATCTTGTAATCAGGGCAATGGCCAAATCCTTTAACAACCATTATTTCTAGGTAGGGCATACAATTATTAATCACAAAATTTATAAGCTTGATAAAATAATTTCCCTTATTAAGTTAGATGCTCACATATACAGGTTTATTTCTACATATCTGGGCCTATATCCTAGCAAGGACAATAATAATTATCCATAATGTTATAGAAATGGCATGCGATAATTTTTGTGTATAAAAAGGGTGAGTTTCTTGGCTCAATGTATAATTCTATCTTAGATTTATAGCTTGCCTTAGGAGGAAAAATATGGCCTCCCTTATATTAACTTATTTTAGACTGGAATGAATCTCATACCTAGCTACTAAGCAAAGCCCCAATTTTCAAAATATTTCTCACAAAGTGGAACCAAACATAACCTAACACTATCCCCCTTAAATGAAATTTCTTTGGTCATATTTCCATAGTAATATTCATGCATCTACAGCTCTTGGCAAGCTAAAATGAAGCTTATAGTGCCTCATTTGCCCCAATGGCATTTTGGTAGCTCCTCCAAGCCCTAGGTCGACTATGGATAATGAATAATAAAAATAATGATTTTACACATTTTTATTTTGACTTACAAGAAAATTAATTTTTAATGATATTAAAATTGAATTTTAAACCCAAGTCTAATATATAATGATAGTTTTATTTTAATATTAATAATTCCATAAAGGTCAAAAACCTCCATAGGTTTTTCACCTCAAGTATGCCCTTGGTCCAATTGACCCTGATTTATTCACAATTCGCAGTTTAATTATATATCAAAAATTATATTTTGTTTATGGGAAAACACACCAAGGTCTCAATTATAATGCACTAAATATGTGCTTATAATCAATATGTAATAGTCCACCTATGGGTGGTTCAACACTTATGCAATCACCTATAAAGGAAAATGCACATGGTTAAATTAACTACCTATAAGTCCAAAGTCAAGATCTAAATAAATAAAATTTTAATTCAAAACTGATCATCCAAGTAGTTTTCTACTAGGAAGAATGTCCAACATGAGACTTTTATCAAGAAACCAAATAACTAATAACTATCAATTCACATTCAAGTCCAAGTTGCCATGTTCTATCAACCCAATAAATTAGGCATAATCAATAACTTGTCAATGCTGACCATCTCAATAAGTAACTAAATTCACATAGATGCCTAGATATTTTGTTAATTTGGCAGGGATATGACATCCTCCCTCCCTTTAAAATTCATTGTCTCGATGACTAAGGATAAAAGAATAGCTCATAACCAAATTTTCATCATAATTAAAAAAAATTAGAATCAAAATTTCGAATATATAGCAGTTTCATGTTAGAATTTTCATCATAATAATAATATATTATTCATAGAACCATAAATTCCATGACATGAATTATAATAAATGAGAGTTTCTTCCCAACTATCAACCTACAATTTTTATGACAACAACTGATTTAGCTCAAAATGACTAAATTGAAAGCATAATTCACATCGATAATACAAAATTTTCCACACAATCTAACTACATTTCATGCATAACTCTATAATATTCACTACAAAATACAAATCATTCCAGTAATCTTCTTTTTATATGATGTTTCCATCACATTTTCTTATACATCATGCATAAATTTTTTTCACTCATCCCAGAATGACATCAATAATAGCAAGCCATATCATTATGGTTGTATGAATAATATCTTTTATGGGTTAGTGTAGCATCTTGCACCAACCACATTGAACATTGGAGAATCCATGTTTGACATTCACATCTAACCTTGAAGTTTTTTATCATGTTCTCCATTAATTTTATGAGATCACATAATGGTTACATAGATCCCAATCCCACCATCATTTTAAAATTACTTCTTGGCATCACCTAGGAATTTGAAAACTACTTGATTAAGATTTAACATTGCCCCTTCTAAGCATAGGCATACATACTAGTCATGACTTTAAATAGATTAGAATATCCTTTCAATAATATTCTCCCAAATATAAATATCCATTTCATAACATGACATGCTTGAATTTATAATTCAACATGTTCCTACATTACAACAATTACATCCTTGTTATATTGTATAAGAATTAAACTTATAGGACCAATGAATGCTTCACAATGCTACATCAAAGAATTCACACATATATTATTTTTACAAAAACCTTCAAGATGTGGGTAAGGTAACATTTAATCTATAAGGTGACCATTATGAATGAGGATCTCATGGCTAACTTATGGCACACATGGTGTGCACATCCAAATGAATCAAGTGACTACCTCATGTAAAGGGGAAAAATGGATTTCTAGCCTATAAGAGACTCCACTTCCTAACCCATACCTAGTCTAAATCAATGAATATATAATGCTTCTCCACCATCAACCTCACACTTGCATTAATTCTCATCACTAGAACAATGATGCATGATTATCCCACACAATACAAACACTATACCTTGACAAATTTTAATTAATAAAGACTAATTTTGAGATGGAAATGTTACATCACAAAAGGGGGTTATGATCACGTCTCTGCATATTAACATGTTAACAATACAAGGTCATACTTATTTCATGATATGTGTTCCAAATAATCATACAAAAAGGTTAAAAACATGAAGAAAATATGGAAATCTACATATTTAAATACATTCACATATCACAGAGAATTTACAAGTTTACATGGTTTAATATAATCACCAAGGATTTAGGGTTTTACACAATATATAATAATTTTACATGAAATGAAGGAAACAAATGGAATAGGATACATATACTTGAATCAAATGTTTTGGTAACTTATGCCAAGGGTATTTTCACATCACAACACATAAACACACTTACAAGTGAAGCACAAGGGCCCGTCAATTTTATTTGTACACTCGATGTTTAAATGCCATCCTAGATGTCATCAAATATCCATCATTTATTATAATATGCTCAATTCTAGGGATATCAATTTTACCACCACCTTATTTTAAGGAAGGGTGTTTTATAATAGATCCCATTAATTTATATCCTTGAGAACCAAAAATTTACCAATAATATTCACACCACATAGATTAGATGGCTCATGATACCTATTAATAATAAGAGATCCCCAAAACTTTCTAACTTACCCAATCAAGTCAATCACATTCACCCCCAACTAGCCCTCTAGGTTTAATTCACACCCTCTATCCTCCCAAGGATGTCATACCTTAGGTATCATATTAGGGATCATCAAAACAAGACATCATCAAACACCAGGTGTTCATCCTTTTTACTCCAACAATAAGAAATTATCACTAGTCCCCTAATTGTCTTGCCCAAACAATCCAATGGTTGATTAGTGTTTCTTTTCTTACATAGTGTGAACTCAATAAGGATGGACTTAGTTAGGGCTCAAGGTGAATGTCATATTACTACCATGAAAATTATAACTTCCCACAATCATTAATTTTAGCTAAAATTCTTAGATTCCAACACCTTAATATCATAAAACATAGTACTTATACACCTTTAGATTACAACATGGTTATAAATAAGTCAAAAAAATCACATATACAACCAATAAATATAGATAACCATAACCATATAAAAACCAACTATTGTTATCACCTTGATTGAATTTTCACACCTCTTAAAGGAGAATCAACCTTGCAATAACCTTGCCTAACCATGAGCAATGTATACATGCTGAGTTATCTTACTCCATTAAAGACCACTCATCACAAGATGTTATATCATTTCAATAATTAATGTGTTTAAATTTATATCACACCAAAGTATTCAATTCATTAGAACATAATATTATAAAAATTATACCTATAATAGTCATTAATGATGTTAGAAGGACCAAGCCCCACTATTTTTTTTATTTCTAAGATGGTTAAAGGAACCCATCATTTTTTATATCAAAAATATATCAATATTAAATCAACAAAACCTTTTCAATCTTGATTATAAGTTAATTACCTTAGACAAAATAGTGCTTCACAAGTACTAGTCACAAAACAAAGCACTTTCTCAACTTATACTTGTGCCACACAAGTCCCAACAATGAGCCGGGATACCATTCCAACCTCACTTATCTTGTTGATCCTTAATTCATATTTTATTCCTTTTTTATATAAAAATATTATATTCAACAACAAGGGTATCAACTTAAGACACCCCAATTCAAAAATTAGTTTATTAATTCAATTCAAAGATAGTTAGCATTCCAAGTATCATAATAAGCCAAATTTACCAAGTTGTCAATTAGGTCCTTAAGATAAAAATAAGAACTACTAATTCCATTCAAGACTTCACTTAATAATAGAGTAAATTCAGCCACATAAATCACATAAGAGCTATGAAAAAATCTAGTTATAACTTACTCCAATTTAGGACTTAGGAGAGTAATTCCTAAATTAATAAACCACCTAAAAATGAGTCAAATCTCATAAATCTCACCATGTTGTCTTGATAATAAAAAATTCATTTCAATGTCCTCTTCCAATACTTATTAGTAATTTTTCTTAATGTATATCATATGGACTAGTAATGGTAATTGGCAACTCTTCAAGTCTATCAACCCAAAAAACTCAAACTAGTCCCTGACTAGTAAAAAACATAAAACTAGATGACGTACTCAAGTAAATTAAGTACACTCTCTCCTCAACTAGCTTCCCAGGCATAACTCATTTTATACCCTTCAATGACTTAATATCTCAATAAAATATCCAACAAATATCAAATAATTATTCTAAATTCTAATAGTGGTCTTTATCACATTAAATCCTATTAACCCACCCATACAGGTCAATCAATAGTCAAATGAGACCCACATTAATGGAACATGAAATCAGAAAATGGTGACTTTAACCAAGGCTATGGAGATCAAAAATTATGGCCAAGGAATCTTCAAGAGCCCATAGGGTTCTAAGGTAAAATAGTTCCTACTTCCCATTCCAATCATATACACGTAGCAAGTATACTACCAACAAATATAGTTTGGATACAAAGTGCACTAATTTATTTATTTTGGTTAAGCAACCTCTTCCTTAAAATATTTTAGGGAATTAGCTTTGATACTAGGTGAAATGAACCCAAATCAACCCAAAAATTATTTTTTAAACAAGGATTCTTTCCTAGTTTGTTCTTACATTACATAGGTTCCAAAAATGTAATTGAATGGAAATTCCCAAGATTAATATAAATTTAACTTAACTATGAGTAATCAATGCTAAAATAGTATTCATTTTAAAATATATTTTCTTAAGTAAATTTAAGGAATGATCCATTCTCTCAAGTTCATCTACCATCCATATAAAATGACCCATATTTGAGTAACTCGGTTTAAGCACATATTATGGTTACCAAGATCCACTAGCTAGCAAATACTGAGAATGTTGAACAAATAATGAATACAATCCATTATATAATATTATCAAGATCATTCCACCAAACTACACCAAAATACTTAAGAGAATAATAAAGCAATTTTATTATCATAGATCATGAATCAATCTACAAGCTTATCAAACAAATTAAGCACATAAAGTCTCCCCAAAGTGTATTCAACACCTATGTAGGGGTTATTTACATTTTATTCCTTGATTAAAGTGGTGAAGCAACAATCAAGATAAAGAGGTTGATGTTACCTTTTAAACTCTACAAGGCTATAATAACTCAAATTAGATTGAGCATCCTTTACTTATCAGTGCACTTAAGATCAACAGGTAACCTTTTATTATTGAGATAAGGGAACCTATAAAGGATATTTGAGACAACATGTCTCTTATATAAAATATTAGAATTATAAGGCTTAATAAATCCACCAATTTTAACAATAGGAAACCATTCCTTAAATCATACATACATAGTATGTAAGTTATCACAAAAAGAACCTCATGGAATTTACAATAAAAGGAATAAAAGAGATGGGAAATCATCATAAATTATGACAAATATTAATATCTTCTTATATATTCCTAATTTCATATTGATTAGAGATACATATAATTTTACATGTCTATATAGATTCCTTCCTTATAACAAGGAATGGTACCAAGATGATAACTCTACAATTTAAATGAACCTATTATACAAATACACTCTAAATAAGTTCATTTAATAAGGAAAACACAATACAACCCATAGCACATAATTCAAATGTAATAAGGTAAATATTATAATGATTATGTACTTTATCACTCCCAATGTGTGTCTAATAGATACTAATGAAGAAAAGATCAATTCAAACATAGTTTGCAAATAAAGTTAAGCAACCAAGATTCATACTTTTTTTATCCCTTACTAATTTTTTTTTGCCACTAAACCTAAACTAATAATGTCAAATAAAGGGTTAGCACAATGCTGATAAATTCACCTTCCACCTATTAAATATTCTAGCATACTATTTAAACAACATCATGGCAATTTTAATTGTAAGAATAAAGCAATTTGTGTTATTTGTACACATAATTACATAAATAAACTATATAATGAATACAATTTCATGAACTACTTATTTGCTTAATGGATGTAAATATTACTAAACTCTTATAATAATTATTCACATAAAAAAATACAATTTATCACATATATAAGCAATTATCATACTAATCATTACAATGTCAAATAACACTTGGTTCTTCAAACCCAATTCTCATGCTACAAGGATCCAAATAAAGCAGTGTAATTTCAATATTCCATAATTACAAACCCAAACATAACATTAATAAAATAACAAAATAATTCTAATTTTTTAATTAATCAGGTCAAGACGATTCTAAGTACCTTTACACTCAACAAGCTAAACAAGGAGTAGTTCTGTTACAAAAGCATCCCATAAATGAGATCTAAATATCATGTCCAAAAGGAGGAAGGTTAGTTCCATTGTTTATTTCAATACTTGTGAGTTTGATCTCTAATTAATAAGTATTATTAATAAAAAAACTAGGGAGTTATATATTTTTAAAGCATCAACTTCTAGGCTACTCTGAGCTGATTTGTACAAAAAAACAATGTAAATGACAAAAAGAAATAGCTTACCAAGAATAAGAAATGATCCAATAAGAAAAATATAATGACATATTATGAAATATAAAGGTAGGTAGGGTGCATTATAAAATTTATTTTTGATAAAATAAGACATCTACTATAAAATTTAAGTCTCTTTCGAAGCTAACTTGTAGCCAGTTAAAACCCAAAAATGTAGTTTTCTTCTACAACTACCTCCCAGAATGGTTCCACCAAAAGTCATTTTTACTATGAAGAATTAATGTAATTGTTTATACTATTTACCATATGGTAAAATAATATTTTCCAACTCTTATTTTTATTATATTAAAATTTTAGGTATTTATTTAAGGTTGTTATCCTGGCTAATCTGTGCTGATTTTCTAGCCTAGACCACATCAACTTAAATGCTAGTCAAGGGGTAAAATGACAAAATAACATAAAACTCAGCTCTATCAAATTACCATGACACAACCACATGGCTTAAACCTACATATCTATGTTAAATCATTATTTAAACTTCCATATTTGCCATAATTCCATTGTGACATTTTAGCAAACATTATGCCTACAATCTTCATAATCTTATGTTTTGTAATGATTCAAGGAAAGGAGAAGCAATATGACTTAATACAAAGAAATAAAAACACATGTTTTCATAGACACTACCCATCTAGGACAAAGTAAGAAAAAAAATATATGGATTGTATTTTATTTTATAAGCAAGGCTATAGGGGGTCAAGCCCCTAATTATAGAAAAGCAGATTTTTAACAAAAGCCCATAATAGAGAAAATAGAGAAATAATAAATATTTTTTCATAAGTCTAGGATTTTTTCCAATTTACTCATGAAGGCCATATTAGCCTATTTTAAAACTATTTAATGTCAATAATGCTAAAAATAATAACAAAACTCATATTTTAATATGAAACAGTTACATTTTTTATTTTATTGGTAAAAGATGGGTTGGAGGGGCCCATACCCATTACAAAAGAGAACCAAAAATAAGTAGGAAAAAATATACCAACCAAGCAAGATAAAATTTCTAACCCAATAGATTATCCAAACTACCACAATTCATCAGCCAACAGTCAGATAAAAAACCAGAAAGGAGCTTAAGGTAACAAGATAAACATATTTAGTCTGATTCAAAATAAGCAAGTAGTTGTTTGGTCACTACATTGGCTTTTTATTGTATTTACCTCTGGTCTAGCTTTCGATGAACTTATCCTCCTTCTTATCTAGTTTATTCCTTTTGGAATCCAAGTGGAGGGATTCTCTTTTATCTTTCTCAAAAACATAGAGGTCCTCCTCCTATTTGTCCTTCTATGTGGGCTCATCTCTAGGGGTGTGGGTCTCAGGGATCTTACCAACATTAAACATAAATTTTTTAGCATAGATAAAACTACTAAGCCTCTCAAATTCCTTTGAAATTTTTTTGTAGAAAATATTCTAGATTGTAATTTTAGTGTGATGTTTCTAGAGGGAATCCTCAACACCCTTGTTGACATCAACCCCCAGGACAACTTTACCTCTAGAGTTATAGGAAGGGCTTTCAAAATTAATTTTGTGATTTTTATGGATCCATGCACTTGAATCCCCCAAATCATTCCCCTAATTTTCCTCTTCAAGTTTAATTTGAGAGGCATTAACTCCCTCATCCACTGACTCCTCCTCATTATTGATATTAATGGCCTCAGAAATGATCTTAGACCAGACTGGTTCACCCATTTGATTAGAAGAAAAATGAGGCCCTGGTGAATTAAATCCACAACTAGATTATTCTTGGAATTCAAAACAAACACTTCCAATGATTACAATAAAAAAATCATGATACTAATTATTTGGCCCTTGAAATGATTCAAGAGTAGGAAATTATGTGAGTAGAGAATAATATGTTTACTTTCTAATGTTATATATCCCATGATTTGGAGACAAACCTTTGGTCATTTCCTTGGCAGGTTATTATGCATAAAACCTTTGTTGGATGAGGATTTAGGCATGTATTTTTCCTTTTCTTTCTGAAAGAAAATATGCATGAGCTCCTCCTTGTGGCACTTGTCCTTGAATTCCTTAACTTCATGACATCCATCCTAGTGATCTCTACAATTAGCTCCTCCATAATCTGAATATTCAAATTGTGCATTCTCACCTAATGGTCATTCCATCCTCAAGAAAAATCTCTAGAGAGTGAGGTATCATGCCCTACTAGGCATTCTATAAAAGGGGCCATCCCCTCTTTAACCATTTTTTGCCAGACATGGTCATTCTTTTTTATATCAAAATAGGAAATTGGCTTGAAATGGTCTCTCTCCCCTCCCATTTTCTTTTTTGACTGAGTGTTACCTTTGTAAATGGACTAAATAGTGCCTTGCAAAAAAGGAAGATAACAATAAAATGAGCTAGAACTAGACATGAACATGATTTGAAAGCATGATGTCTATAACTCATGTAAAGCTTTGGAAATCAAAACTTTGCATGTGTGAAAATCCTTTTTCTTTACCTGTGATTTAATCATCCTAAGATTAAACATCATTCCTTTGTGTAATGTGGCCTTTTTCATTCTTGACAATTTGGATGATGTCATCTAGAAATTATCCAACATGTCAGGTGATATAATCATTAATAAGGACCTCAATGTTCACTAAGTACTTGGATCCCCTATTGCCTTCTTTGTAGATATGCTCAATGATAACTCCTTTGAAATGATTATGTAATAATTTTGTATCACTAATGATCTAGAGATGTTACAAGGAGGGGAGAGTCCTTTGAGATAGTTGATGATGTTCATCAGAACCCCTTTTATGTGTATAAATTGAAACCCCAGATTAGCTACCTCCTCAATACCCCACAAAGCTACAAAAACTATAGAGACATGATTAGTTTTGATCCCAAGGGTCCCTATATAAGCTATTTTAATGTTCCCTAAAGAATCACTGATTAAAATACCTACTCCAACTGGGCCAAGATTCCCCTTTATATCCACATAAAAGTTTAATTTGACCCACTGGGGAATAGGGGGAGACAACTTGACAAGGGATCTGTCCATACCTTTAGCTGGGGATTTTCTTGGGATAACTAGATTAAGTTGATTCATGATATTAGAAATGAGTGGAGAGCTTGGTTGGTCAAATTATGAGGCTAAAATTGACAAATTTTATTGCATTAAATCCTTAATCCTTTTGAAGATGGAATCAGGATGAGACTATTAACTATCAAAGATACAAAAATTCTTGGCTTTCCAAATGCCCCATAAAATGTGAAGTAGGGCCAAACTCCACCAGAAAGTTAGTGTAAGTTCCTCCCATCGAGGTTTCTATTGGGTGATTAAGTCCAGGATAGATTCTTAAAAACCTAAGAAATGTTAGAATCATTAAAGAAGTGTTGAAATATAGCTAATGTAAAAGAATAAAATAGGAATAGATGTTCTACAAACTCTGCATCTTATTTGTAGAGTGAACATCTATTGGGGATGGTTAGTCCTCTTTTAATTAAATTGTCCACTATTAAGATCTTATTCTATGTAACCAACCAATAGAAAACATTAATTTTGGCTATCATATTATTAATCCAAAGATATTTCTTGTTGAAATCCTCCTCTTCTAAGTTCTAAAAAGATAAGAATCCATATTTCACTGAGTAAATCCCACTGGGATCATGTTTCCAAAAACATTTGTCTTTCCTAGGGAAATGAATGATATGAATATGTCAAATGGAATCATTTAGATCTTGGAGCAAGTGGGATTTTCAGTGGTCTAAACCAATTTTATCTAGGGTTTTCTAGCATTTTTTCTCATTTCTAGTTTCCCAATAGTCCATAACCTTGAGTCCATAATTATTCTTGAAGAAGGATATCAAATTTAGGTTTTTAAAAGTGGATTCTAGAGGATTCAAGATCCATGGGTCACTCCAAAATTCAACTAAATTACCTCTATTGACATTCCATTTGAGACCTTTTTTTAGAATATCATTGCCCACTTACAAAGCTTTCTAGAAAGTAGAACCATTGTTAGGGCTAGGTTCTGATAAAAATAAAAAACCTTCCCCTAAGAGTTGATATTTTACCCTGATGATTTTGGTCCACCGGTTATCCTCCTTAACCACTCTCTAGCCTTGTTTCACTAGGAGATCTTGGTTCATGGTTTTGAAACTTTCAATCCTAGGCCTCCTTTAGAAATTGGGCAACAAGCTTGGTTCTAGGAGATGAGTGAAAATCTGAATCTTTCTTTAGTACCTCTCTAAAGGAAGGTTTTTTGAATGTGTTCCAATTTATAAATGATGTTATTCAAAATGGTAAGAAGGGACATGAAATAAATAGGAATGGTTTGAAGGGAATTCTTTAGGAGTTGAATTTTCCTAGCTTGTGTTAAAAGATTCCCTTTCCATCTTGCCAACTTTTTTTGGGATCCTGTCAATGAGGGGATTCCAAAATTTAGATTTCATCAAGTCATCAAATAGTGAAATGCCCAGGTAAGCCAATGGGATATGCCAAGGATCTTAGTGATTTTAATTTGAAGAGTCAATGAAGTATTGATGAAAAAAATGGAGCTCTTCTGAAATTCACAATCTATTTAGATACCCCTTTAAACATCTCAAGAATCTTCTTGAAGCATCCAGCTTCTAATACTGAATCCTCCCCCATCATAATCATGTCATCAATAAATTGTTGATGAGTGACAAGGTTGGTGTTAGGGGCATAAATGATACCCTTGATGATATTAGATGTTCTAGATAAAGAAATAAGATGATTTGAAGCTTCCACCAAAATAATGAAAATGTAAGGGGATAGTGGGTCCCCCAGTCTTAATCCTCTTTCAACTAGAAATAAACCCCTAGGCATGACATTGATCAAGATCAAGAAAATTACGTTGTAGATAAATGTGGCTATTAATTTTCTAGCCTAGAGGTTGAACCTAGTTTTGTCCAATATTTTATCAAGGAAAAGCCAAGAAACTTGGTCATAAGCTTTGTTCATATCTAGCTTTAGGAACATGCCTTTTCGGTCTAAATGGGAAACTAAGTGTATGGTTTCATAAATAGTGATTATCCCATCAAAAATTTGTCTACTAGACATGAAGGCACCTTACTACTTAAGTATTATTTTTTTGAGTAGGGGTTGAATTTTAAGGGAAAGACCTTTGGTATATATTTTGTAAAAAGTGGATCACAACATGATAGGTCTAAATTTTGATGCCTTAGATGCACCCTATTTTTTAGGAATGAGGACCAAAAAGGTGTTGTTGAAATCTTGGAGTAAGGTCCCTGTATTGAATAATTTAGCAAGTACCAAGCAGTCCTCATGATTGATGATTTCCCAAAATACCTAAAAAATGAAAGGAGGTTAGCTATCTAGCCTAGGGGGTTTATCCCCTTATAAATTAAAACAATTTCCCTGATCTCTTCCTTTAAATGGGGTTTAAGGATAGAATCATTATCTTCTTGTCTGATAACCCTACTAAATAGGTTGACAATTTGATCCTCGAGGCTAAAGTCCTGAGAGGGAGAGTGAGAAAGCAAGGATTTAAAGTAGTTGACCATGTGGCTTACAATGGATTCCTCTTTTTTGAGCCAAGTTCCATCCTCACCTTAGATCTCCATAATAAGATTCCTTTGCCTATTTTTGGAAGCAGAGGTGTGAAATAATTTAGTGTTTATGTCCCCTTCTTTAAGCCAAATCTTTCTATATTTTTGCCTCTAATATGTTTCTTATTTAGCCTCAAGATTGTGGAATTTGCTGAGGAGTTCCTTCTCCTTTAGATGAAGGTCAACAAAGTAGCCAATGTCTAAGATTTTCATTTCAACTTTGTGAATTTATTTAATAATGAAGTTTTTTTGGATAAATATATTTCCAAAGACTTCTTTATTTTAGATTTTAAGCATGTTTTTAACATGTCTCAATTTCATAATAAGGATGAACATGGTTGAACCTTGAATAGAGATATTCCACCATTCCTTGATGTAATCCTCAAAAGTGTGGTTAAAAAGCCACATTTTTTAAAATCAAAATGGAGTGGCCTTGGATTTTAAAACCATGTCACTTTGGAACACTATAGGATTATGATCAAATCCAATCCTAGGAAGGGATAAGAAGAGAGAGGATAAGGAATGGATCCAATTTAAAGGAATAAGAAATATGTCTAGTCTTACCTAGATATGATTATCACCTAGCCTTTTGTTGGACCAAGTGTATTGATTTCCTTTGAGTTACACATCATGCAACTCAACATTGGTGATGAAATCATGTAAATCAGCCTTGATGTGATAGTAGTGATTGACCCCCTCCCCTTTTTCCCCTAGGAATAGGGGAGAGTTGAAGTCTCCAACCACCACCCAATTGAAAGTATTAAATTGGTTCTTGATCTCAATCATATTATCCCACAACTTCTTCCTTTCGATTTTAGAATTTGGGGCATAGACATTAGTAAGGATCCAATTATTATTATCTCAAGCACTAGTGAAATAAATAGAGATGTTATTGTCCTTGGTAAGGAGGTGATCTCCCTTCATGACAACAAGGTCCCAAAATATTGTTAGGCCAATTGATGCTCCTCTAGCCCTGTTATAGATGCAAAATGAGTTATCCTAAATCTTAGACTTGATCTTCAAAATTTTATCTATAGACATCTTGGTTTCTTATAATAAAAGAATATCTAGCTTGTGTTTCAAAAAAAGGTTTCTAGCTAGTCTCTATTTAACAAGGTTATTTAGACCCGTTATGTTCCAAGAGAGGACTTTCATCTCTTAATATTGGGATAGTGATAGAGGGTCATCTATGTGCCCTTTACCACATATCTATATATTTTTTCACATCAAAAGCTCTAGGAAGTGTATCTACCTTTTGATTTTTGTTTGCACCCAACATCTTCTTTCTTCCTCCCCTTTTTGTTATAGACTTTTTCCCACTTGTCCTCATCTTAAACTAAATTATCACTTTATCTAATGGGAAACATGGAGCTTTGACCTTCTGAGAATTTGAGACATTTGGGATTGCATCTAGAAAAATAAGGAGAAGACTGGATAGGAATCTCTTATAGGACCAAATCAGTGTCTAACAAGGATGAAACACAAAGCAATTGATAGGGAGAGAAAAGAGGGTGAGAGTTGAATAGAGGCCATCAAGGGAGAGGAGAGATAGCTATAGAAACAAAAGTGGCCTCATTAAAAATGTCATATAGTAATGGATCTAAAGTGAGACTAGGTGAGGGAAGGGGAAGAGTGGGGAGATAGAGGCTGCAAAATGAAGGAAGGACATAGAATCTTGAGAATAGAGGGGGCTCATAAAACCACCAAAGTCTTTTTCCTAATTATCAATGGGTTTAGGGATGGATTGGGGGAAGGAAAGGGGAATGGGGAAGGGGGGTAGGATGGCATTGAGGGGATACATGAGGAAAATGAGTGGGAGGGAAGGAGGTTAGGAGAAGTAGGTGGGGAGATGATTTGGGGGAAGGGAGAGAGGAGAGGGGGAGGTGGGGGAAGGGGAGAAGGCCCTAGGAAGAGGGGGTGAGGGGGGAATGGGGTTGATAAGGAATAGAGGGTGGAGAGGAGGGAGCCTAGGAAGAAGACTTACTAACCTAGGTTAGAGAGGGAGGAATATGAGGCTTCTTAACCCAAGGGTTGGATTTGGAGGAGTGGTACAGGACATTATAAGACTAACAAATATCCAAGGCTCTATCAAAATTGATTTTTTGGATTCAAGTGCCATACTTGAATATGATTTTAATGGAGTGGATCAAAGGTTTGTCTATTGGGATGAAGACACAAACCCTAGCCACTAGAATATGCCTTCTAAAATGAGTTACTAGGTCAATAGACATGGGCTGAACTAAAGCCCTAACAATGCCAAAAATGACTTCCAAAGACCAATATTCTAGTAGGAGTTTAGGAAGGCTAATCGAAATTGGAATGTCTTTTGAAACTACTCAATTAAGATTAAGGCTTGCCTTCCATTTGTGAAGATAGACTACTGATTTACCCATGAACCACATACCTCCTATGATATTATTAAGAGTATCTTCAAGATGGGAGAAGTTGATTAGGAAGTAGTTCCTAGGCATGTCAATAATAGCAAGCTGACCTTTGGGTTTCCATTCAAGATTAGCCCATTTTTGGAAAGAGTTGATATTGGGGCTAAAGTCATTAAATTTTTCCAAAATGGAGTTGGAAAGAGAGTAATCAATATTTTATATAATGCCATTTGAGACCTCAATACTTACATCATTACACTCCCTTGAGGGCATGAGAAGAGAATTGGAACGAACAAACTAATGATGTTCACCCGTGACTAGATCAATCTAAGAGGGATGTTGCTTACCTTTGTTAGGAGATGGAGTGGGATATTGTGGACCCCAACTATGCTCCTTTTATACTAAACCCAAATTATTTGAAGCTTCTAATGAGATATGAGCCTCCCCCAACAACTTCTTTTCTAGATCTTTTTCTACTAGGCCTAAAATCTTAGGATGCAGATCCCCCATCTCCCACCCATTACTCTTGTTCAAAATTTCCACCTCTACTCTACTCTTTCCCATTACTCCACTCACCTTCATTATCTAACTATAAAATAACCTTGTGAATGAAATGGTATAAAATATAAGTAAAAATATAATGTATGTAGAGTTATGTCTCCTTTGAAACATAAAATTGATACTATTAGGGCATATAGAATATGTTTACAAAACCCTACTCAAATTTTTATTTTTCACTCAATGCTACAAAATTTCCTCTTCCAAAAGGAAACCCATGGCATCAAATATAATTGGAATTCAATCAATAGGCCCAATTAAGGCTAGGTAATTTATTGTACTTTTCATTCATTATTATTAAGCAAGACACAATATTGAAAAACCTAATAAATCATATACCACTTAGCCAGTACAAATAAATCAATTCTTATCACAATTTAAAACACATTAAATGGATGGTATAAACTCCAACTGAGAGTTGTTTCATAATTCAAGACAAATTAAAGGAGATATTATAAAAATAGTTGAGAGTTATTCTCAGAATTCAAACACATTAAAGAATATAATATAAAACCAATTGGGTCAATTCAAAAAACCCAAATTTAATTCAATTTAGACATTTCTTTTAGCCCAGGTTGGAAATATCAAGGAACACATAGAACCTTTAAGGGAAACTAAACATTTCAAAAATAAAAAATGAAACTAATCTTGTAATCAGGCCAAAGACCAAACCTTTTAACAATCATTATGTCTTACTAGGGCATAAAATTATTAATACTAAAATTTACAAAACCAATAAAATAATTTCCCTTGTTGAGCTAGAGGCTCACATTTGCATGTTTATTTCAACATATCTGGTTCAATATCCTGGCAAGGATAATAATAACAACCCATAATGATATAAAAATGGTATGTAAGAATTTTTTTGTATAGAAAAGGTGACTTGCCTAGCTCAATCTATAATTTTGTCTTGGATTTATAGCTTGCCTTAGGAGAAAAAATATGACCTTCCTCATATTAACATTTTTTAGAATAAAATGCATCTCATACCTGGTTTTTAAGCAAAGCCCCAATTTCCAAAATCCTTCTCATAAAGTGGCACCAGATGTAGTCCAACAATATGCCCTTAAATAAAATGTATTTCTTCATTTTTACATAGTGATATTCATGCATATACAACTCTTAGTGAGCTACCATGAATCCTGTAGTGCCTTATTTTCCCTAATGCAATTTTGGTAGCTCCTCCAAGACCTAGGTCAACTATGGGCAATGAATAATGAAAATAATGATTTTGCACATATTTTTATTTAAAATTGAAAGAAAATAAATTTATAATGATATTAAAAATTGAATTTTAAACCCAAGTCTAATATATAATGATAGTTTTTTATTTTAATATTAATAATTTCACAAAGGTCAAAAAACCTCCATAGGTTATTCACCCCAAGTACGCCCTTGGTCTAATTGACCCTGATTGCTTTGTAATTATCAATTTAATTATATACCAAATATTACATTTTATTTAAGGTGAAAACACACCAAGGTCTCAATTATAGTGTACCAAATATGTGTTTATAATCAAGATGTAACAATCCACCTATATTTGGCTCAACACTTATGAAATCACCTAAGACAAAAAAATGCACATAGGTTACATTAACCGCATATAAGTACAAAGTCAAGATCTAACTATTTTTTTTTAAATTCAATAAAAATCATTCAGGTATTTTTATACTAGGAAAGAATGGACAAAATGAGACTTTTATCAAGTAACCAAATAACCAATAATAATCAATTCACATTTAAGTCCAAGTTACCCTGTGTTACCAACCCAACACATTAGGCATAATTGATAATTTATCAATGTTGACCATCTCAACAAGTAACTAAATTCACATATATGCCTATATATTTTGTTTATTATCTAGGTATGTGAAATCCTCCTCTTTAAAAGGCACCATCCTAGTGACTAAGGACAAAATAATAGCTCATAACCAAATTTTCATCATAATTTAAAAAAATCAAAATCAAAATTGTGAATATAAAGTAGTTTCATGTTAAGAACCACATTGATGGATATCATTGATCCAAATTCCTCTTGTTTAAGAACCAACACCACTTTTATCAACATCTCTAAAGAACATGAATGTCTCTTCCACAACAATTTTTGGGTGAAGCGTCAATCTCTACATGCAATCATTGATAGTGGTAGTTATAAGAACATCATTATGTAATCAACAACTCAATGCATTGGTCTTGCTACTACTACACACCATAAGCCATATTCTTTAGGGTGGCTATAGTAGGGGAAAGATATATAGGTATGATGATGGTGCACTTTTTAGTACAAAGTCAATCTTATGGAGGATAATGTCACTTATGACATCACACCTTTGGAAGTATATGACATCTTGTTGGGAAGATTGTATCTATACCACCACCAAGCTACATATCAAAAAAATACACAAAATTGGACTATCCATGAACAAGATCATTTACAATACCTATTTGAGTCATCATTCATAACCAAAGTCACTTTGATTTCTATCAAACAATGTCATAAAATTGTCTCACATGCATAAAATTTTGTGGCGCTCATGTTATACAATAGATGACAAAGCACACATTGGTAGTTCATAACACTCAAACAACATCATAATAGTAACAACTGAATAAGTTATTATAGTAGCATAGTGAAGTCTTCATAGAGCTTAAAGGCCCTAAAAGACACTGTACAGTAAAACACCACATCAATTTGGTCCATGAATCTCCTCTTTTGAATAGCCTAATATATCATAAATCAATTTGGGAGAATGATGAAATTAGGTGCCAAATACAACATCTCCTTGATTAGGGAAATATCTTGCCTAGCTCTTCACCTTATGGGAGTATGATAGTCCTCACACCCAACAAGTATGGGTTTGGGAGACTATGCATAATCTCAACAAGAAAATAACCAAGAATCACTAACAACTACCACATATTAATGACCTTATGGACCGAATTTGAGGTGCTCAAAATTTCACCAAGATAGACTTAAAATAAAGTTACCATAAGGTCCCAGTCTATCCTGAATACATATAGAAGAAAACATTCAAGACATAAGAAGAATTATATGAATGGTTGGTCATGCCTTTTATCCTAATCAATGCACTAACCACATTCATGCACTTGATGGATGATCTACCTAGGCCTGTTCTCAACTCCTTTGTCATCATCTACTTGGATGACATTCTAATATTTAGCAAGACTTGGGAGGATCACCTAGAACATGTCTCACACATCTTAGACACCTACTTTGCTTCAAAAAAAGTTTAAATCCAACTTTAAAAAATTTATATTCTACATGCATAGATCCATTACTTAGGATAAATCATTAATGTCATAGGTATCCATGTAGATCCATATAAGATTAAAGTGATAAAAGATTATCCTACTCCACACAATCTCATATAATTTAGGAGTTATCTTGGACTTGCTAACTTTTACCATTGGTTTATACTCATTTTATCACATGTTTTATGGGATTTTATCTAGATAACACACGTAAAATCCAAGTTTGATTAGAATCATGCACAACAACATGATTTTGAGTCACTCAAACAACATATCTATACAACACTTATTTTTATAATACTTGACATTGTACATTTATTTTAAACTCACATTAATGAATTTCATTATGTAATCAATGCAGTGCTCATGCATCATGGACATTCAATTGCATACCACTCAAAAATGTTTAATGACATAGTAAAAAGCTAATCCACCTATGAAAAAATCTATATGTTATAGTGAAATAAATCAAGCAATTGAGACACTAAATTTTGGGGAAGGAGATAATTATTCATTCAAACCATAAGGCACCTCAATGTTTGTAAATGTAGAACAAGCTAGATAATGTGCATCACATAAAATGGATGAGTTACCTTTAAAAATTCCATATAGTGATCAAGCACAAGAAATGTAAGGATAACAAGGAAGAAAATTTCCTTAGTTAACCACCAATTCATTTGCTCATCATGGTTTTTAACACATATAGCCATACATTCATAGATTCAGTATCCCTCTACTCATCTAAATAGGACTTCATAGTGATTTACACTAGTATAACCCAAGGTAAACAACTTCAAGATTTATAATTTTATGAAAAACTTATTTACAAGATCATACATATCTATGTTCCTAGTCGCACACCTCACCAATGACTCATTTGGGAAGTGCATTACATCATGACCATAGTATACTTTAGCATGACAAAGACTCTAGTTGTATTGTAGTTACACTTCTACTATCTACACATGAATAGAGATGTGTAATTCCACATCAATTATTGTATTCTTTATCAAATTTCCAAGCCCATGAATAGGAATCTAGGACTTTACACACTTATATTGGTTCCATCTAAACCATGGGAATCTAGCAGCATGGATTTCATCATTGGGTTCTTATGATGAGATAATAACATGATGATGTGTTAATTATAGTAGTTAGGTTTTATAATATGTCTATCATGTTATCTTGTAAGAAATACATTGATGCAATTGAAACTTCATAATTCTTCTTTAACTATGTTTGGGTTCATTTTAAGCTCCCAAAATCCATCATTTATGATCGATATCCATGCTTTATAAGTCAATTTTTAAATTCATTGTGGGATGTGATGGTTACATAGATGGATCAATAAATAAAAACTCATCCATAAATAGATGGAAAAATTTAAGTAGTCAATCTTATAGTTGTTCATCTTCTATGAATTTAAAACTATGCACATGTTTTCATTTTAGATGATAATATCTTTTACATTTAACATGCCTACAATAAATCCCTTCATAGCTCTATAGGTCATAGTATATTCTAGACATGTCTTAGGTTTATAACTTTAGAACCTTTATATATATCCTATCAAACACCATACAACACTTAATAATGCACTCATGAATGAGAAATGAGTAAATATAATAAGTTTCTACAACACATCTAGTCTATTCATCACCTAATTTAACATGTCCTTTCTTTCACCCAATCAAATTACAAGGATATCCATGATGTAAATCTCACACTTTATTAATTTTGAGTTGGTGATAAATTTTTATTTCACCTTCATCAGGAACACTTAAAAAAATCCACACCAAAAGATCAAGCCTATACACCGTGGTCCTCACACCATTCTACACATAGCTGGTGAGAACACCTTTATTCTTGATATACCTCTATTCTTGGGCATGTACCTAGTATTTAATATGGAAACATTCTCAAGCCTTACACTCCACTACTTATTGAAGTGATGAAACATCCTTTTGATTTGGATCCCAAACACTTGCATAGATCTGCCTCTATACTTGGGCATGTACCTAGTATTTGGAGATGCGTAGGATGGTAGAAAGCATCTTAGGGGCAAGTCAGTTATAGGGACCAATCATATCATTATCCATAATAATTATCCTAAGAATTTATTTAGAAACTAGAGGTGTACACACCATCTCTACCCTAAAAATAAGAGGAATAATTCTAAAATTAAGAACTATAAATAAAGAATGTGATAAAATAAATAGAAAGACTGAAATAAAGAATAATAATGAAGGATCTCAACATGTCAATCCTAAATAAGACCTATAATAAATGGGTTATCTAATGTATAACCATCATCATAGTCAGGTGTATGAAGATTAGTTATGCAAGTAGGGATGACCTTCTCATCAGAGGCGGCATGATGAATAGAGTGTTGAGTCTTAGTTAATAATATGGGTATATCATCACTAGGTAGTTGATTAGAATGCAGCTTAAGAGATTGTGGAAGTTGGGAAATGAGATGAGGAGAGATATCATAAGTTTTTATATTGAGGGTGATCCCTAAGGGGGTGTGTGTCATTTTAGTTGTGTGGTATTAGGGCTTTCTTCCATCATTTAATGAAATCTTGGTATTGGGACCTACCCCCTCACATCATAACCCCACAATAATAAGGGTGTTAGGTGATTTATGAATATATAACATTAACCACATATTTATACTTGGCCATAAAACCAAGTCGGCTTCCCCCTTAGTGATGAAATCCAACTAGGTAGGCCTTAGGAAGATAAATGTTTACATCCATTTTAAATGTTAAGTGGTTTGGTAGTGTGTGAAAAAGAGTAAAATAGTGTAACTAAAATGGTAATTTGAAAAACCACCTATTTAGACTATGTGAATTACTCTAATAATGTAAACTTCTATAAATCAAATGTGAATTAATTACTAGAAAATAGTTGTTAATTCCTTGATTAAGAATAGTATAGATTTAGTTTAGGTGACACTATATACAAATAGTATAGAATAGATTTGACTAGGTTGTTATTATATTGTAGAAGAAAGGTCTTTAAGAACATAGTCAAATAGGTTGACTATGTCTCTCAAATAGAAGATAGACTATAGAACTAGGTCAACTAGATCAACTTAGTTAGTTGTAGAGTTGCACTTTTACAGACTATTAACTTATGAAAAACAAAATTGAAAGAAATATCGAAATGACATAGAGAGGAAAGAAAAGAATCTTGGTGGGCTTAAATATGATTAATATTGAAAATTTTATGTTATAATAATGTAGGTGCCTCTTTAAAATTTTATAAACTAGGTCAATTGATTTGACCAAGTTATACAAAAACATGTATGCTGAAAAAGAATAAGGAACAAAGTCGACTTATTAAATAGTGTTTCTTGATCTATATGATGGTAAAATGAATTAGCAGACAAAGTCAAATTTTTTATTAGTTTATGCTAATCTAGAGTTAAAGAAGAGTACTATGTCAACCTGTTCGATCCAGTAACCTATAGCTAGTGAAGACCTCCATAGATAGAATAGAGTCATTTTAAAGTGAATATGTGTTAAATATGCACATAGAAAGCTAGAACTATACTGACTAGTTTGATAGAGTACTGCAAATATGGAAAAATATAATAAAATGATAAAAATGATGAAATGAAATAAAAAAATATAAGGGTTAAATTCACATCGATCTCACTAGAATATATTCAATGGGAAATGCAATTGATCTATAAAGCAATCCTAGCATAGAAAAGATAAATCATACTTACACTTATGATTATGGATACATTAGCTATTCAAGGTCATGACCAAGATGGATCTGCTAGACCTACCTAAGGGATCTATTACCTCAATAAATTCACTAGAGAGGGTTCCAATTCCTCATATCAAGCAAAACTATGCAATAACCCTAAATAGGTCTTATTTTTTATATTCACTAATCTAATAACAATTAAAGTTCAATATAGTACTCACCCAATCTTGTGGCATAAAGTGAGGGTAATAAACATAAAATTAAACATTCATATAAGACATACTCATGTCAATATATATGGTATCTTAATGCATGAGATATAGGTACAAATTCATATCTATCTACTCTTATAAAGGAGGAACAAATTTAGGAATACTTATCTTTGAAAATGAACCTGTTGAGCCACAATCTCTCCTTTGGCCAAGGTGATTTGAAAGATATTGTTTTGGTATGTAAGGATGATAAGGATAAATTATCTCTAGAATATAAAATCTATCAATGCATCCAAGACTTCTCCACAAGATAAGATTCATATCTCCAAAGAAAGTATTAAAACCTTAAGTTATGATCCTCGAGTAAAATGGTGGATAAGCATATGCATAACATATATCTCTTCTTCTTCTCTTCTCTTAGAAATGGTTAAATAGATGTATTTATATGGGTAGATCTAACCCTTGTCTTTTCTAAAATTTTAGGCTAACAAGGTCGACCTGATCAACCCTATATTTTTATTGACAAAAAAGGATTTTACACTAGGGAAGGGTTAATGGAGGTGGAAAATGACTAGAGGAGGGTGAAAAATAGGAGGCAAAACGTAGGTGAATGTTTTTTAAGAGATGGGGGTGTAGATAACAAGTGTTAGTATAGGGACAACAATCTCATAAATTACTAATGGTCTTCCCACCCCTTTCTCAGTGCACCTTTTAATACATGCACTCAGAGAGATTGAGACTCAATGGGTTCTTACAAGAGATAAATCATCATTAATTGATAAAGTTTTAAAATATTATGTGTACACACTAATCATAATATCTATACCACTCTAAAAAAATGTCCCAATATGAAAAATTATACCAATCTAAATAACTATACCCACTTAAACATTTATTCCAATCAAAATATCTATGTGAAATGGGGAAATCCAACTATATTCTCCCCTTCACTATTCATTGTTCATCTGTGTATCACAATGACTTCTCACAGAGGGGAAAATGTAAAAAATTAAAATTCAAAACTATGTGTTGATTTTAACATTCTCGGGTACTAAATCCCTAATCATCCCTAGTTTCCCCTAGTCTTAATTAATCATATCTATTCACTATTTTAGTATTCAAAAAACTAAAAACACCCTTCTCTACATGAATTGGTTGAATTGATGACTCATGACATCTCCACTCTTTGTATCATGAGCACTAAATATCTATGTGAAATGGTGAAATCCAACTATATTCTCCCCTTTACTATTCATTATTCATATGTGTATCATAATGACTTCTCATAGAGGGGAAAATGTAAAAACTTAAAATTTAAAACTATGTCTTGATTTTAACATTCTTGGGTACTAAATCCCTAATCATCCCTATTTTTCCCTAATCTTAATTCACTATTCACTATTTTAGTATTCACAAAACTAAAAACACCCTTCTATACATGAATTAGTTGAATTGATGACTCATGACATCTCCACTCTTTGTATCATGAGCATACTCCATGAATGCCATAATTCTATAGGAATATAGACAAGATTAAAATGGTTAATTTGTGGCTAGGAAAATAGACAAGCTTTCAAGTGATTTTGGGATCAGTGTCTAGGTCATTGAATGATATTAAACCTCATTTTCACTAATTATTTAACTAATATTTAACCTTGATATGAAAATGGGAGAACATATTAGGCTTGTAGGGTAGTACCTATGTCATTACTAGCCACTAAACTAAAACTATACATATTTAACTGAATAAACCAATATAGATATACTTACAAATTATAATTAATCACTTCTAATACCATTGATTACATAATATAAAATTGTAATAGTCTATATGTGCATGAAAAATGTTCATCCAATAATTTGATGTAATTTGTGAAATCTTAATGAACTAAAATAGTGAATGCATTAATTATGTTCATTCTCATAATATGATCCAATCGGTGCCCACATTTGATATGGAATGAAACAATTTTTCATTAAATATTATTAATTTGATCATTTATAAAATTCTAAAGTATGTTACATGTATGACATCTGCACTATATATGCCCCAATTTTTATAAATACTTAACCTATATGTTTATTTTTTATGATTTTACCCAATCTAAAAAAACTAAATCATTATGAATAACTTTACTAATATGAATAGTTTTACCTCTCTAAACATTGGTACCAATATAAACACCTTTACCAATTTAAATAATTATACCAATTTAAATAAATTTACCTATCATAATTTCTATACCATTTTAAACAAATGTCCTAATATGAATAATTGTACCAATCTGAATAACTATACCAATTTGAATATTTATTCCAATCTAAATATCTATGTGAAGTGGAGAAAACCAACTACATGTCCCACTTTTGATATGAAGGATGAGAATATCATATATATCATGTCCAAAAATCTTAATTCAAAAAATAAGTGTGATCAATATAAAATTGTATACAATAACACATTACCCATTTTAAATTATGAATAAATGTGCTTTTTGAATATGATAAACTCATTGTTCAAGCTTGAATATTTTCAAATTAGTGAATTGATTAGCTCTTTAATAATTTTCCTTGAAAAATGGATAATTTTTTTAGCTTAAACCTATTATTAATTACCCTCAATGGATACTTGAGTTTAATAATAATGTGTGGTGTGGTTTGTTTTCTCCCATGCTATGGTGGTGTGTGAAAAAATGGTGTAATGTTATATGTTGGTGTAATACTTGTGTGATTATGTGATTCAATAATGTATTTTGACATTTGAGTTGTATTCAAACTTATTTCATGTCTATTAGGGTTGTGTGGGCATATATTTGGGAAGAATAGATGTTTTCTTATCAATGTGCAATTAGATGTTCTAGTGTTTTTCAAGGATGTGAGCCTCTAGTAAACAATAGTCAGAAAATATGGATTTATAATGATCATTTTTATGTTCATTTGAATGGTTCTTATGAAATGTTTAGGATGACCCATTTGGTGAATTTTATTTTTAAAAATAACCATTATTTGGTGAGAGGATACAATTGGTAGAATTAAACACTACTAGCTGCCTGGATGGTCTTGAAGGAACGACCTTGTTTGAGGAGAAAAGAATACTAATCTATAAGTGTGGATTAATCTAGGGATGAGCCTGGGATATTTATAATGTTGAATAAGAATATCCAAAATTATAATTTAATTAAATGTTAATGGTCATCCAAATAGAAAAGAGGAATGGAATTTTAGAACTATGGAATTGGCATGAGTTGGGTGTATAAGAAGATAGTCAAAAGTTAATTATTTTATCAATAAATGCTAATTTATGTGTCTACATATTGTAAAAATAAATATATAAATGAAATTCATTGTACTTAATCCTATACATGACAAAAAATATGGTTTTCAAGCTATGCTAATGTTTTTTGTAACTAAAATGGAAAAGAACATACAAAATTAAACTCATAAATGTCCTCATCTGTTGTATTTTAAATTTTAAAATGCCAATGTATACATTTATATAATTTATTATGCATCATTCACCATTTTTTATTCATTTTATAATTTATGAGGAAACTTTTTCTCATCTTTTCTTTTTTTTCTTTTCATTACTAAGCAATGGTAGTAACTCACGTGTCTTTTGGGCATCACATGGACTCCTTTTTCATCCCTGATTCAATGTCTTCAGGATTGGAGCCACATTTTTTATTTTGACATCTTATCTATTTAGATTATTTGGGTTGGGGGTTATTTCATTTTATGTAATATGTGTAAGGAGTGAAATGTGATAATATTCAAGAAAAGGGTCATAGATAGTATATGGGTCTATCAGCGTTCTCTTGCTTAAATTAGATAATTAGTTTTGCACTTGATGAAAATTCCTTCAGCTCCTTCTTAGCATTGGAAGCTTATTATTCAAGATATTCATATTTTTTCATCTCCTCCTCAACTCCAAGTAGATTATAGATCCAATGATGGTTCTTTGATTCTCATCTTAGAGATTAATGGTGTTTTTATAAATGGTGTGTCAAGGGGAAATCCTGGGTATGTAAGCATTAGAGTTATTTATAGGGAGTTAGACGATTCTATCGATTTCTCTTTTTTGAAATAATTGGGATTAACACCAATTTTTCAAATAAAGGATAAGCTATTGTGGAAGGTCTTAAGAATTCCTAGAAGGTAGGATGGAAGAAAGTCTAGTTGGTTCTTGATTTAATGTTTTGGATTAAGTTACTCTTAGATCTTAGCTCTAATATTTCCATGGATTAGAGAATTTATATAATTCTCAAAAAAATTCAGTGGCCTCAAAATAATTTTTATAGGCTCTATTATTCACACACTCTTAGGGGTTTTAATATAGTTACAGATACTCTTACCAATTGGGATCTTAACCAATCGAAGGTGAAAGGTTTTGGCCTTATGACTCTTTGGTGCCCATCTAAGCTAAGGAATGATCTCTTATACATTTTAGCTCTAAAAAATGAAAAAAATATTTTTAACATATTTTTGAGGCTTTCCTTTCTTTAGAAGTTTATTTTTTCATTTGGCTTTCCTCAATTGGTTAAGGGATTCTTATTCATGGCTCCTTGTGATACTAAAGTGTGATTCCAATTCTAGTCTTGATTGGAATCATGTTTTTTCTATTTTATCCTCAGTTTTACATGATCCAAAAAAAATTAGTCTTATTTTTTTTTAATACCACTACATGCACAATTTGATGAATACTTATCTTTTGGTTGGGTGTGCTCTCCGAGCATGCTAAAGGGGGCAAGTCAGGTGTGAGACCTGGGTGTTTTTTGGGTGAAGATATGCCCCTACCTACTAGGGTATTACCTAAATATGGAATCTCTCTAGAGATTTTTTTCACAAAATTATATATATATATATATATATATATATATATATATATATATATATATATATATATATATATATATATATATATATATATTCTTGTTTGTTGTCATGCCTTTTATGTTTTTATTTCTTTGTTCTTCTCCAAATCCATCACAAATGTGTTCAAAGAATGTTTTATGAATTTTAAATAATTAAATAGCATTGGGTTAATTAAAACCCATTTAGCTAGAGCTTATGGATCTCTTGATTTCAAATAATTCATCACCTTTGACCATATGACCATGATTTATTTTATTATTTTTAAATGTTCATTTAAAGTTTTAGCCTTAACCCTAAGTTCAATAATATTTATTAGTCAAACTAATATATTTAGTATTTTTTCAATAATATTATATAACTCATTTGGAGTCCTGCTTTGTGTACCTCTAAAGAAACTTGGTGTAAGACTGTCCAAAACATTCGATGTGAAGTAATGAATGTAATATTTACTTATAAAAGATTAAAGTGTGCCATTTTTGAAAAAATTAAATGTAGAATAAATTTTCCCCATATTTTTTTTATTATTGGTAAAGGTGATACATACATAGATAGGGTATCCATCTAAGGACAACATCTAATTTTATGATGCTTAGATATTCACTCAGACCAAGACATACATTCAGATCAAACATGTAAACAACAATAATACTTAAAATATTTGTATTATCATTCATTAAAGAAATAAAATAGTTGGTTAATATACAAGACATCACACTAATAAATAGGATTATTTTCCAAGATAAAATTAAAAAAAAACACACACTATTATGCTCTACTCTACTCTACCCTTGCTCAACACATCTTTCCCCCTTTCATAAACTAAATTATCTGACTAAATCATAGTATAAATCTAACATTAATAGATTCATGGGAAAACTATTAAAATTATCAAAATCTCCAAGATTTAGATGGCGTTTAGTTTTAAAGACTAACACCTAATTATAAGTAAATGCTAGAATTTATCAAGTGACATTTCAGGTTGATAAATAGTTATGAAAACCATCATAACTTTAACATCGTTAATCTAATTTATGTGAAATTTTAAATTAGATTTTTATACTATATTTTACACAACACATACAAATTTAAGTTACCTTAGGTCATCAGATGTCATCATAGGTGAAGAAAAACTACAAAATGTTACATAATTCATAGATGACATTTCCAAGTTCATTGGTAGTTACTAAAACTTCTAAAAGTTTAACTTGGTTCATTCAAATGATCTAAAATTTGAAACACACTAACAACATAACTATATTATATATAAATACACTAAATTTGGTAATATAATTCTCACTGAATCTATTCTTAAATGTAGTGAACCGTCAAGCTATATAGAAACACATTTTTGGCTGAATGAAAATCACATAAACTATCATAAATTTATCTTCACTAATCCAATTGGTTTTAAATTTTATGAACACTTATTTGGATATATTTTGTATCACTGATAAAAAAAATTTAACCTTAATCTTAATTAATCTATACCTAAATTTCATGAACCTTCTATAGACTAGGTAGATGCATCTTCTAATTGAATGATAGTTACAAAAACTACCATAAATTTGGTTCCACTTATCAAATTGAGATGTAATTTGTAAAATATATTTAATACTAAAATTTATATATAACCATTGTAAATTTTGTGATATAAATCCCACCATAGATTTTATTAAGGTTTTGAACCCTCTACCAAGTGATACATGTAAGGCCTAAAAGAAATAAATGCAACTTGTCCATTGTAACTCTAAATGGTCTAAAATTTTCTAAAAATATTGTAGGTATTATATTATATGAACCCAAAAAAAATTAGGATCCAATTACTTATGCATAATAACCACAAGGAAACCTCATGCTAATGAAACAATTGGTATGCCTCCATGATGTCTCTAAATAGTCTGAAATTTTACATAAATATTATAGGTGGCATATTATATGAACCCATAAAATTTTAGGATCCAAATTTTTCCACAAAATTTTCATAGGTAATTAAACCTCATTATAATGAAATAAATGACCTATGCCTCTATAGTGATTCCAAATGGTCTGAATGTTAATACAAAACATGGAAGTGTTATGTTCTTTGCTCCCACCAAGTTTTACCTTCTAATTCTTCCAAAACATTAATAAAAGTGAATAAATTGCATTCCATTAAAACAATTGGTATGACTCCATGGTGAATTTAAATGGTTTGAAAAAATTTAATAGGTTTTAATTGTCATGTTCTATTCTTCCACTAATTTTAAGCTTCCAATGCCTTCTATAACATTACCATAAGTGAGGAAACCTTACACTAGGGTAATAGTTGGTAGAAATCACGGTAAATCTACATGATTTAAAAATTCATACAAATGTTTTAAGTGTCATATGATATGACCTTAATAAATTTGAACATCTGATTCTCATTTTAGTTGAAAAAACATTAATAACAAATACCCATGTCTTAATGGTCCACGCAAATTGATAGAAACATGTAAAATATCTTTGTAGTTTATCTGTAGCAGGGAATAATTTTTAAAAATCATTCATAGAGGTTAAAAATATTAATAAAACAAGGCCATAGACACAAACCAAAATAATAACCTAATTTATCATATTTTTGGTTGATGCAAGATTTCCCTTCATCTTGGATGCTCCTACATTAGACATTCAGGGTAGTGAAAATGTTCATGAGTTCCTGCTCATGAATTTTTTTATTAGATTATCTATAGTTTTACTATATTTTTAAAATTTATATGGATTAATCCAAGTATTATCTTTAGATGCTCCATCCTTCCACCTAACCAAGTACTCATTGTACTCATTTCCCCTTGTCTTCTTGCCAATTTGAATTTCTAGAGTGGCTTCCATTTCTTCTTTAGTTGTTAGCATAAATTAATCTCTCCAATCCATGAGGTCACTCATTTTTACATTAATGTATGGGTAAAAATATGATACATTTAAGGTAGGTGATATGTCTACTCCATCTGATAATTCCAATTCATAAGCATTAGCTAAGAACTTCCTCAAAATCTTGCAAGTTTTAATATTCTTCCATTTAAGTTTTTTTATTCACATTTTAAAAACCTATCCTTGCATAAATGTGCCAAAACTAAGTCCCCAAACTCAAAATTTAATTCTCTCCTTCACATATCATCATGTTGCTTGTATTTTCTAACACTCTCTTTAAGTATATTCTTAACATGTTTATGCACATCACACATAAATTCAACATAGTCTTCACCTTCTACACTTCTCCTACTCATCTTAACGGTAATCCTAAACTCACATACACCTCTAGGGATGTTCCCATACACTAATTAAAAAGGACTCAAACATGTACTTTGGTTGAATGAGTCATTATAAACAAACGCAATTTATTCTAACATCAAATCCCACTATTTGGACATCCCCTTAGCTCCAAAAACAATGCCTCAACACCAACAATAGGAAAATACCTCAACGATCTCCCCTTTTGTCATTCATGTAAAGATCATAAACAAAGCTAATCATTCATAATTCCCAAAGTTGGATCTTCTTCAAACTAATTTTACTCCCAAACTAGAACTTTCTCCCCCTTTGACATTAATGACAAAATGTCTTCTTGGTAACTATCTGATCCTTGGAATTGGAACAACACACTTACTCTTAGAGAATGATTGGCTCCCCTTATCTCCATGAGATATTCATACAATATCATGGCTATGAATTGGTTTGATCAAGTCATCATAAAAACTCTTGTGACCTATATCTTGTAATCACACCTTCATCAAACTCTTGACAAAACCTTGGATCTAAATGCCAATAGAGAACACAAAGTTGACCCTAAGACCAAGCATGCTTCATTCTTCTTCTCAATAGTTGAGTGCCTCCATAAATCCTAATATATTTACCTCTTCTCTCATGAGTACTAAAATAACATAAACTCAAGAGATTCCTAGATTTCTATGTCCTTACTAGACTCAAATTTTTTCATGATCCTTTTAGGCTTGAATTCTTCAATATTCATTTTAACACCATCATGACTTTATATATTTTACTTGACTTATTCATCCATAATTTGAGATGATAGGGAGAATTATTGACACTCCTTTGCATCTGAACTATGCTCCACCATGACAAATAGTCCACTTGGACTTGTAGACTAGTCATTATTCACTTTAGCTACCTTTGGTTTCCACTCACTATCTTGTCTTCTTTATTGCATTATAGGGGTTTCCAATTTCTTTTTTTGGCTTGAGAATACATTATTACAATACTTTTTAATATGACCAACCTTTTGATAATCAAAACACACTATTCCTTTTGATGGAAACACACCATGACCCACATTTCTTGACCCATTACTCTCCTCATAGTTCCATGCATGTTCATTATTGGAGGGCCTTCTATAATGCCTTTCTCTATGACCAAATTGGTTACATGAATAATAATATCCATTGAAAGGGTTAGCATATCTTATAACATTAGGCTACCTAATAGGATTAGTCTTCATATCACCATCATTCCTTGATTGACCATTGGCCTTCTTTATTACATTAGTGTTCTTATTTTGGTTTCCATTGAAACCAAGACCTATTTTATCATTAGCAGTATTTTGACTGCTAAGGATATTTTCTATATCATTGGTATTATTTTCAAAATTCAAAAATGACTTAACCTTACTTGATGCCTGATCTAATTTATCTCTCAAAGAATACACTTTAGTTACATACCTTTCCCATTCTTCTTCTTTAACCTTTAGACATGCAGTCACAATCTCAAGTTGAGTCTCCACCTATTCACTATTTACTCTTGTTCCTTGGAGTTATTTCTTAATATAACTTCAAACAAGTTAAATTAATACTCATAGTATTTGACAAGAAACATCATCACCCTATTATTAATCTTCACCATCTTTATCTCTTATAGAGAATTCACCAACTCAAACTCAAAGTCAACCTCATCTTCTTCTTCATCTAAATCACTAACAACTCTTCCAATCTATATGGACTCTTATTGATTTGAACATCTTACTTCCTCAGCCATTAAGATTACTTCATTGACATCAATACCATCACCTTCATGGTCACTTTCAGAATCACTTCTCTCACTCTCATTAGATTAGCTACAATATTCCTTGGTGTAAAGGCTTATTTTGTTCTTAAAAAACTTTTTCTTGTAATCATACTTTCTAAATCTTTTATTGCTCTTGTCATACATATAGTATTTGTTTGTCATCATCATGATATTCATCGTCCTTTTCCTTATTATTATGAGGTAAATTTTTATCAAAGTGTCCAATCTCTCCATAATTAAAAAATTTAAAAGGAAGCTTACCCTTGTATTTACCAAAACCAGTTTTCAAATTTCTTTCAAACATAACTATCAACTCATCATCATTAATATCATATTCATCATTGTCTTTGATTATCTTACCTTGTGTCTTATTCTCCTTTGACTTCTTTTCTACCTTTAATTTAACTTCTTTCTTTGCAAGTTTTCCTTCACTTATCCTCATCTCATAGGCTATTAGGGTTCCATGAAGTCCATCCATCTATAGTTGGTTTAGATCTTGCAGCTCTTCAATAACAAACACATTAAAATCAAACTTGGGATTTATAGATATCAAAACCTTTTTAACAAAATTAGATTCTTTTAACTCTTCACCTAGGCCTCTTATGATGTTGATCACTTCATCAACCATCAATAAGGAGGTTTTAATGGTCTCATCTTCATTCATCTTTTGGATTTCAAACTATTTTCTATGGGTTTATAACTTAGCCAAATTGACTTTGGAATATCCATCATGGATAGTCTTCAACTCGTCCCACATTTATTTAATAGACATATAGTGCATTACCTTTATAAGTTCTACCTCTGATAATCCACACATAATACCATTCATAGATTTTGAATTAATGTCATTGGATTTCATGCTTAATGCATTTGTACAAGGAATAAGGGGTGCAATATATCCATCCAAAACTAATTTCCAAATATCATGAACTTGAGACATCAAATATGTCCTCATCTTGACACTCCAAAAATCATGATTAGATCCATTAAACAACAAAGCCTTGCTTGTATAAAAATCACCTTGTACTTGACTAGCCATCTTCTCTTGCTTAGGATCTCCTTTAGGCTATTAGGCCTCCTTCAAAGGACCAAATATGATACCAAATGTTAAAATTAAAGATACTAAGATGGGGGTATATATCAATTTCCTTAAAAAATCCTTCAATTTCACTTATCATCCATAAAGCATTAATTCACATACATACCTTAACCAATGTATAAACAAACATCTATGAAAGAAAATAACATAAGAACATAAGAGATATGTGGGAAAACCTCTTACGGGATAAAAACCACTGAAACACAACTTAGACTATAGTCCTATAATCAATGAATCAAGATTTAGTGAGGCACTAACCCCACAAGGAACACCAACCCCTTACTAGTCAAGAACCAACTTGCAAAGAGGAACCAACCCCCTAGGTAACTCAGCACCAACTCAGCTACCTTGAAACTTTGATCACCTTTGAACAAATTTTTCTTACTAAACTAAATATAACCATCTTATTTTTCTCTTCTCACTCTTCTATCTCTCTCAAACAACCTATTAGGCCTTCTCATTCAAATAGTCCTTTCTTTGGAAGAATTAGGTCACATGACCTTGATCATCACCTATATAAATATTATTAGATATTAATAACATACTCAACATACCTATCTAATGATATACAATCCATATACCTTGTTTTTAAACCATTCATTTTTCTCCTCAATATTCTAACTAGTCAAATTAGGCCTATTAGACCTTCTCTTTATACTTGACTCTTGATCTCACCCATATTGGTTGAACAATAACATATCCATACTTGGATAACCCTTGGAATAGATAAAAAAACATGTTTCACAATTGAAACACAAACTACCTATGTCGGTCACCACCCATAAGGACCAAAACCACCATTAGACCTAATAGAGACCTAATGTAATTAGGCCTTCCCAAAGTACATGTTTCACCATGACCACCTTGGAAAACCATGAAAATCCAAAAATAGATGAAACACTTAAAAAATGATTCAATTAAACAATTTATAATCTCACCTTATTTACCCAAAACCATTTATCTCATTTCACTCCTTGAACCACACGATTAGGTCTACTCATAATTAGGCCTTCTCACTGCTAGAAAATCTATCTTAAAATTTTGATTTATACACTCAACTTTTACACATGAACCAAACAAAAAATAACATTAATATAACCTCCATTACCTAAATGTCATAAAAAATTACATTATACTTCAAAATACAATGAAAAATACCTCAAACTAATCATCTTTATATGCTCACTCAGAACTACACACGGGCTCCAAAAGCCTAGTCAAAAGTCTTTAAATTTTCACACCTTCATAAAAGTTTATCACAGAAATATATAAATTAAAAATAAAATATTATACATATATAATAACTTAATGTGAATTATATTATTAAAATCTATGAAAATAGACTTAGGAACATCATTCTCACTCATACACAAAAAATTGCCTGTAGCTCCAAAAACACAATCATGAAAACCAAGTCTTAGAAAACCTATAGGAAAAATTTATGAACTTAAAATGGATTTAAATTATATTTTATAATAATTATAACATCTATAAATATATATAATACAAGGTTAAATATTAATATTGGTCTTACATACCAATCTCATGTCTTCACCCTACATAGACTTCACTTTGTTAGACAAGTCACTTTGAGAACAACTTTTTTCTTGTATATGATCATCTTAAAAACATATAACAAAAGGGGATATGATATATATGTATTTAAAAATAACCTTGTGCATTTATATCCATCCCTAATCTCATTCTGACTCCTACCTAGTTTTCTCACTATCTTCCTTATTAGGCCTATTTAGCGATAGGTCAACTTACATGACCAATTTAGCATATTTAAGTTTATAAACACAATAAAAAAACTTACATTGTCATAATAAAATATAATTATAACACATCATCATCCAATGATTTCCATGATTTTTCTTGATCAACCCTACCTGTAACATCAAAAATCCAAAAAATAAGGGGTTTTCTATAGCTTCCACTCACTCCTATGATAGAACAATACCACCTAGAGAAACTTGGAAGAGTAATATAAATGTTTAAATAATAAAAATAGGTAATATAATCCATTCTGACCCATTTACAACAAGATATTTCTTATCAAGTCATTATGAGGGTTTAGACTGCCTTTCATTCTTAGCAATCATTCATAAAGGATTGCCCCTCAACTCCAACTATAATGAAAATAAATTTAACATAGGACATTTCCACAAATAACATGATTTTATTGGATCCTCACACAAAGTTTTCACATGTCAATGAGCATAAGATAATTCTTTTTGGGTCTAAAATACTTCATTCTATGTACACAAAAATACTCAACATAAGTTTTCATGATTTTTCCTTTTGGTTATGACTTTAGAATTATTCAAAAAAATTGACACAAAATCTCACACCTAAAATAATTCTATTATATATTTTATACCTTGGTAACTGATCTTGACACCTAATTAGGCCATACTAGGTGTATTTATGCATTGGGCCTTTAATTATCAGTCATACTTAGACCTTGAACACAACTTGAAACTTATTGCATTGCTCTCAATACCTCATTATCATGTCATATGACCTCATACCAAGCTTCACCACTACCACCCTCCTTCTCACAAGCCTTAGATAACTTACCTCATCATGCTACCAAGCCTATGCCTTCTCACTAGGTCTCTCCATGTAAGGACTAAGCCTAAGAACTAACCTTGGAATTCTTATAAAGGATTTTTTGCCTATTTATCATGATTATAAAAATTTATACACTATTATTAAGCCTTTAATATCATAAATTCATGCATAAACTTTCTCATAGAGCTATTCTAGGCTTCTCAAGACACCTTGTACTTTAAGGATTTGAACTCAAACAAGATAACTCTCAATGATATCACCTAAGAACATTTTTCAATCAATATTATCTAAAAACAAGGATAATATTAAAAATATTATGATCTTTTCACATCACAATATTATGCCAAAACCTCATATAGAACTCAAAGACTTGTAAACCATGTATACTTACCTTGTATGCTCCTCAAGATTAGTGCTCAACAATATGCTTACCTTGTATCTTGAACTTAACCTTGACATGTCATCAACCTCAGAAAAATTACTAGGTTGCCTTAAAATTCTCTCTCAATAAAGAGACAATAGGTTGCCTTCAAATTTTCTCGTCATAAGACTTCTTTGACACATACCGCTTCACCATGTATGGCCTCAACTCTGACCTTGACATTAACGATATTCATCTTGACTTTAACATCAAATAAAAAAATAATACCTCAACACAAAAAATAGGAACGTATCTTAACAACTTACCTCAAAAACCTCCACCTTTACCTCATCGCATAAAAACCTCTTCCTCTAAAAGAATATCCTCATCTCCAACTTGTGTTCTAATTTTTTGAACTAGTTGACTCTCCACCATTATTTTATTTACCTATTTCACCATTTTTATGTCCTTGTCCTCTTGAAGACCTTCCAATACCTCTAAATTTTTCTTATTACTTCCTTGTCAGATTCTCCTTTGCCTTAAATACACATTGATAGGACTCCTCTAAAGTTATCAATTTCAACAAACTTATTTCATATTATATTTAAAAACATAATGCATTCACATACCTTGATATATTCTCATAGTCATGATCTATATGTATAGCCATTATATTGAGTCTATAAAAATCCCCAATGTACTCTTTTATGTTTATCTTCTTTGTCTCAAATTCTATAGTTTTCTAAATAGACTCATCTAATAGGCAGAAGGTATAAATTTCCCCTTCATCTTTAACACCATCATCTCCTAAGATTTTATTTTAGTATTATTTTTTATTTATATCTCATCCTATACATGATTCCACCATAAATAATCATGGATATTTATTTTTTTGAAAATAAATTTTACCTTGTGTTCTTCCATAGATTCATATTGAAAATACTTCTCCACCTCTTTTATCTAGTATAAAAATTCCTCAAGATTAAATATCCCATTATATTATGGTGTTTCCAACCTTGGTTTAATACCAAGACTTACCAAAACTCTAAGAAATTAGGTCTCAACTTCATTGTCCATATCCTCCATACCAAGTTCTTGATTTCTTCTTCATCTTCCTCACTCACATCTCGACCATGAGCTTCTATCATTTGTGCTCTTTCCATTTCATCCAATCTTACTTGAATTCTTTTCATCATCTTAGCTAAATTTATATTTTAGGGCCCTCTTGGTCATCTCCCTATTCTAACAATGTTTCCTCTATGTGCCATCTCTCCCATGATGCAAACATCTCTTTTATAGATTACCAATAAAATTATTTAGAGTCTTATTTACACACACTTCTCCTAGTAATAAAAAACATGGATTTGATACAAAATTATGCATGTAAAAATAGGGTATCCACCTAAGGATAGTCTCTAATTTTGTCATGCTTAGATATTCACTTAGACCAAGACATGCATTATAACCAAGTGTTGCACATTACATAGATGATGTTTCAAGGTTTAATGGTAGTGTTGTTAATCATACTCACACCCTTGTGAAGGTATTTTTAGGACTTCATAGTCTATTTAAACCTGAAACAATCCTAGGCTATGGGTGGCCTAATTGGTGGACTGAATCTCTAAATTCTAAGGGCTAGATCCCTCTGGTGTATCAATTAATATCTCTAAAATATGTTAAAAACTATCGAGGAAAGGGAAGAAAGAAAAATAAATGAAAAATACTATCTAATGATGGTGATACACCTAAATTTTGGTTCATCCACTTGATTTGAGCTCCTAAAAACACTGATTAGACAAGAAAAAGACTAAACTTTCAATTCCAATTGACTCCTACACATCAATATTTCATGAAAAGGTTATATCTAGTGATCAAAGCTTGAGGGAAATGAAGGAATAGGACTAATTCAAGGCACTAAAAACCACTTACATATATTGTAACTTTATCCAAAGACATCAAACATAGAACATGACTTGCATAATCTAATCAACTAGTAACTAGGTAAGAATCAGGACTTGATAAGGAAAAAACTCTATCACATACGCAAATCACTGACATAAATATACTATACCAGCATATTAAAATATAAAAATAGTCCTATTTATCTAAAATGGTTACAAAACTCAAATTTTAGTAGAGTATGATCTTGCCAAGAGAGGGATCTTCCAAATGGCTGAAAAACTAACTTATATAGAAAAAGGCATACAAAATCCAAGAAATTGGCACTAAAAATAGAAGAGGAGATCAACTCCCACATCACCCCAAGTCCAACTCTACCTATGCCAAGATAACCAAGCCATCAAATAATATCTTTTTGCCTTATGCCTTATATGAAAACCTCCTTGTCATTGAAAACAATGGTGAGCCCATTTCATAATCATTACTTAAAATAAAGACTAAATTCTTCAAAATTAATCAAATGTACATAAATATTTGGTAATTCAATTCTCTCCATGCATGATGTTATGCCAATCTTGAAAGAGAAAACTCCACTTGAAGTTGAGTTGGAAATGTTTGAAAAGGATTTGAATAACAAGATAAACAAGAGTGCATGCATGAAATTCTACATTAAGCTCTCCTTGAATAACCATCTAACATTAAACTCTTCAATCCCTTCATGCATTTGAATATCCCTTTTGGAACTAAGATAGCCATGATTGAATTTAGTTGCATGTCTTTTACATGTCTGAATAATTTGATAATTTAATTAATAAATTGGCGTGCTCCTTACTACATTATAATATTGCTTGGGCTACTTTGCATGCTCTGAATGTGAGTTGTAAATCACATCATCAAATTCAAAAGGAGAAGTCCTCATTATCTTATACTGATTGGCTATTGAAATCCCACTAGATGAATTTGCTTATGCCACTTATTCTCAACTAATTGGTCCTTTAGATTTGGCTTTTTGTTTGGGCTCTTTGTAATTTCCTCCTCCTTTCAGAAAAATTCTTGTGGACACTTCTCAAACTTATTTTCCTCAGACTTTTCTTATGAACATTTCCTTCTTTCATTTCCTTTGGACAAATTTTTCGAAGGAATTTTTTCTATTTATTTATTTTGGAACCTTTCCTCTCATTCATTTCCTTCAGATAAAAAGTCTGAAGGAATTCATGTCCTCAGAACCTTTCCAAATTTCCCTTTGATATTTTTGAAAATGAACTCTCCAAAGGGAAAGTACCCTTTGGAGTTTTGAAATGTGCCCTTTGGACTTTTTGAAAAGTCCTTTTCTTTAGAAAATTTGTCCTTGTCTATTTCTCATAGACTATTTATCTGAGCCTTTTCTTTCAGCCTGAACAATTCCTTCAAGTTTTTATACAAAGGATAAATCCTTTGGACAAAGTCTAAAGGAATTCATGATATTGACTTTTGCAAATTACCCTTCAAAAAATTTGGAATGGTCCTTATAAAATGGTCTCTCAGTCGAGGAAAGACCCTTTGGACTTTTTGATTGTCACTTTCCCGAAAGAAATGACCCTTTGGCTTTTTGACAATGGTCCTTTATTCAAAACAATTGCCTCACCCTTTTGAAAATGTCCCTTAAAAAAAATTGGAATGGTCCTTTTGTCTTTGAAAATGCCTTTTTTTGAAGGGAATATATGATCACGCTTTCTTGCAATGGACTTTCCCAAAGGAAAAGATCCCTTCAGAAAAATGTAAATGGACCTCTCCTAAAAAATGAATCCTTCAGCTTTCTTGCAAGTGTCCCTTTCAGAAAAATTGAAATGTACCTCTCGGTGGAAGTTCCTTTTGGATTTTTGAAATGTTCCTCTTGCTCTAGAAAAGGCCCTTTTAGAAAAATTTCAAAGGTCCTATTGCCGTTTAGAAAATGTGTAATAGTCCTTTGAAAGAATTGGAATGGTCCACTTGCCCTTCAAAAAAGTTGTAAGAGAATTTTTTGAAGGAAAAGAACCCTTAAAAAAAGTTTTAAGAGACCTTTGGGATATTTTAAATTTACTTTTACAAAGTAAAATAACCCTTCAAAAAAGTTGTTAGAGACCATTTTGAAAGGAAATAGCCCTTTGGCTTTTTATTTTTGCAAGTACACCCTCTCAAAAATAAAGAAACTTTGGATTTTTTAATTGCCCTTTTTCAGAAGTTAAAATTGCCCTTGATTTTAAAGATTCACTTTAGGATTTATGAAAATCCCCTTTGGAATTTTTTATTAGACAATTCTCCCAAAAGAAAGTGACCATTGAGACTTGAACAATTCCTTTAGACTTTTTCTAAAATGGACCATTGAAGGACCCAAAGAAACCTTCATGATGCTTTTCTAAAATAAATCCTCTGAAAGCCAAAGTGAACACCTCAAAAATCACTATTAATCATGTATTATTTCAAGGACTTTTTAGGACCAATAATTGACTCACAAGATGGACTGGCATGATATGCAAAGTTTCGAATTGTAGAGGTGACAATTTGACCTACAGGGTCAAAATTGTCAACAGGTAGTTACTATAACTTCCATAATTTTAACTCTTATAATATAAATGATCTAAATTTCTAAAAATATAAATCTAAATATATATTATAAACACAATAAATTTGGAAACCTAATTTTTATTGTAACTATTTTGTAAGGTAGTGAACCATCGAGCTAGATAGAAGCCTATTTTTGGGTGAATGATAGTCACATAAACTGTCATCACTTTAGTTCCACTTATATAATTGATTTAAAATTTTAAAAATAAATCTAAAATTAATTCTATATAATATATCTAAATTTTGTGACCTAAATATTAATGGCATATATCACAAGGTCATCAACATTTTGTAGACAAGGTAGATGCATCTTCTAGCTGAATAATAGTTACAAAAACTATCATAACATTGGCACCACTTATCTAATTGATCTTATATTTGTAAAATCAATTAAATATTATGTTTTATATAACCAATAAAAATTTGGTAACCTAAATCTTAATGCAGATATTCCATAAGGTCATGAAATTTCTACCAAGTGATGCAAGCAAGACCTAAAAGAAATAACCATAATGTTTCTATGGTAATTCAAAATGATCTTAAATTTTGTAGAGATATTTTAGGTATCATATTAAATTAACGCAAAAAAATTTATTATCTAATTACTTATAAATCATTACCAAAACTAAGGAAACATCCTACCAATGAAGTAACTGGTACACCTCCTTGGTGAATCTAAATGATCTAAAATTTTATACAAATATTTTAAGTGTCATATTTTATTAACTCAAAAAATTTTAGGATGCAATTCCTTTTTTAGATTACCATACATAATTAAACCTCCTACCAATGAAACAAATGGTGCATATCCATGGTGACTCCATATGGTCTAAAATTTTGTGTAGAGGTTGGAAGTATTATGTGCTATAGTCCAACCAATTTTCAGCATCCAATTCATTCCACAACATTTTTTCAAGTGAAGAAACTTATTATTAATGAAATAGTTGGTATGCCTCTGTGGTGACTCCAAATGTTTTGAAATTTTGTGTATAGGTTTTAAGTGTAATGTTATATGCTCCCAACAAGTTTCATCATCTAATTCATTTAACAAGATTATCACAAGTGAGGAAACCTTCTACTAGTGTAATAGTTAGTATGCCTCGATGGTAACTCTAAATGATCTAAAATTTGGTATGGATGTTTTAAGTGTCGTATGATATGAAATTACAAAATTTTATCATTTTATTCTCATTATAATTAAAGAAACATTACTAATAAATACCCATGCCTTAACAGTCCATGTAGACTGATAGAAATAAACAAAATATATTTGTACTTATTTTGTGGTAAGGAATAATTTTAAAACATAATGCATAGATGTTAACAAGATTAAAAAAATAAGGCCATAAACCCAAACCAAAATAATAATCTAATCTAACATATTTTTGTTGATGCAAGATTTCCCTTCACCTTGGATGCTCCTACATCAAAATGGTTTTTTTTTTTAATATGGACCCAATCCTATGAAATAAACATGTAGTATTGTTCTAGAATCTAGAATAAACATTATAAATACTCAAAACAACATAAAAATAAACACCTCCCTGAATAGGTTTAATCCTAAAACTAGAGGTAAAATTCAAAGGTTCAATTGAGACCCAATCTTATCATTATCTTTCTATGATTTGAGTGCCATACTCAATTGTTTGTTTTCCTTCTTTCCTTTGTCTCTCCTTTTATTTCTCACAACCATCCAATATCTTCCTACCCCTTAATATACAAATACAATAATAGAGACTTCAAACACATCCTCTGGTTTATGGTTATTCATTGAGAATCTTTCTACCATCTGCTCACTAGTAACTAATCTACACAATCCGTTTTTGAAACTAATTATATATTTAAAGAGGCTCCATTTTAATCAAAATTCTTCTCCTTTGAGTGATCCAAAAATCTACCTATTTATTCCAAAGATCTTCCAACAACTTTATCAACCTCCATAGATTCTTCTAGCTCTTCTTCCTTATCTTCTTATTTACTATACACTATGAAATGATCAAGAAGGGAATCATTCCATCAAGAGATAACAATTTTTTTATTGGAGATCGGACAAGACCCTACCATATGTCCTATCATAAACCATCCTCTACACTTGAATGGTAATATTTCATAATCAATATTTTAGGTCTAACTAAGATTATAAACATGTAAAATAACGGAAGTAAGAAGTTCACCCACATCCATGTAGTTGAGAATTTGAGCCTAAGTGGTATGTTGATAGTTCATAGTAATTTAATCCACTACCATCATTTCTCCCAAATCCTTGATAATAGTTGTGAGAGATAACATAGACCAAAATCAAAGATGAAGATTTAGAAGTAAAACCCAAACAAAGTGAATATAATGATTTAGTCAAAGGGATGAAAGAGGGAAACCATGGGTTCATCAAGAGGATATGTCATCCATCTACAAGATCTCTTCCTGCATGACCATGTTATTATCTACTTAATGGTTAAAAAATATAATAAATATACCCATAGCACATGGGTAGATCTCCAAGCTACCATTCAAGAGGGATCAACAATTTTTTAAGATCCATTTATAGATTACATGAAGGCTTGGCCATATCTAGTAAAATATACAAATAATACCCTTATCATCAAACCACTCTTCTTGAGTCATCACATCCACAATCCATCCCTCTTCAAAAGAAATTGAAATGCTCATGTAGAGGGTTTTAATGGCTTGTATGTCCTCATGGATTCCACATCTTCAAATGATTTTTATTCTACAACTCCAAGGGGATTATTCCATGTCATGTCTTCCACCATCAATATCTATTACCTATGACTCCAAATAAACACACATGTGGTTCCCATTCCTATTCTCCTTACGTCCTTCTTATCATGTCAAAGTCGGCCTATTGATCTGATCAACTGAAATTTCATTAACAAAGGAAACAAATCATGCCTCAATAGGATATATCTTGAAAGAATCCCCAATAGGGTATTTAATTAATAGTTGATGGCTCCCCTTGATGGTCAAAGAATACTCTTTAACTGTATATTTATTTTCTTCTATAGTTTTTGCCCTTTAATAAATGCCTCTACATTTTAACCTTTTAGTTATCATTTCTAAAGTAGTCTGGTTCTGATTTTATAGTCCTTTGAAGGTTGATTTAGATTCTAAAACTACTAATTTACCAAGTGATTAGGCTTCTTTTGTTTCCCTCAAAACCTTGATTTCTATGCTCTAAGCGATGGTCACCCTAATTTCACCCAATATTTTTAAAAATTTCCTAATATATTATTAAGAAGCAAAAGAGATGAAACCTTATCATTTAAGATGTCCACTTTAGTTTTCTCAAAACTATGGACAATTTGTGATTCAAATGCCTATATGACGATAGGCATACTTTATTGCTATATTCTAAAAATAAAAAAAAATAAACTATTTGTTTTTAGTTTAAAAAAATATTAAATATCATATCCATTCCATATATCTATCTTATTGTGGCCACTAAGGCACTGAGGTATTTTATCTAGGATATTGTTTGACCTTGTTTTCAAAATTTAATCAATAAACTTTGTATGAACCTCTATCTTGTTTATTGTATTTTTTTTGTAGATGCTAATTATAAGCTCCATTATGGCCAAGGTGAAAATAATATGAGCATATTTCATTTTGAGTCTTTCATAAGTATTATTTTCTATGATTTGTTGGTATGTTGATCATCGATAATATAACAATAAACTTCAACGTCCTTTACTTTATGCCTGAACTCTCATTTACATATGTCACCAATTTATTTTTTGAATGGATTCATGAGCATCAAACTAGCCACAAGATTAACATCAACTCTATCTAGATTTTGGTTTTGATATTTTTAAGGAGGTTGATGAAAACATTCAACTTCAACATAATATGAATTTTTTATAACTAAAAAAATTAAATTTATTGTGTCATCGAGGACTCAAAATTCTTGAATATTTTTTTTATGTTTGTTTTAGTTTAGTCATCTTCTTTGAACATGGCCATATTTTTAAAATTTTAATAGAAAAAGGTATTTTTATAACTTGGCCAAAATTTTCCTCCTTATCATGGTATACATTCATGCAGGATAAGATATTTTGGCCACATATTTTTCTTGGTTTAAATGGTGGATGACACATGAATTAAAGGTATGTTGATAGAGATGTTTTGAAAAATATTGTTGAAAATATTATTGCTGAATTATAATCTACTTCTATCCTCATTTGTATATATTTATAATTTCATATCATATGCATAAAAAAAACCATTTTAGTGTTTTATAAAATTAACCATGCCACTTTTTTATACATTTCTACTTACAAATTCATTTGAATAATTTGGTAATTATGTCCTATGTTTTCTATCTACTACACTTGAATGGTTAATATATGAATTACAGTGGATTCTCCTAATCTAATAATATTTACCATAATTTAAATGAAATAACCATAAAATATTTTAATATTTTTTAGAGGAAATGGATCTCAATAAACTATTACTTTTATGTTCTCCCCATATTGATGGCACTTTATAATGTAGGATCATCTCAAGTTGAGTAAAATCCCACATCACGCTAGTATTTTTTTAATGCAAGGAGTAAATAAAATCAATACTATAACACTTAATTAGGCACACAAAAGTGAGGTATAATTAACATGCAATTAAATAAGGAAGGTGTTTCTGAGGTCAGAGTTTGTTTTTCACAAATAATTTAAAAGGTGACCCATATGTATTCACACTAATAAATTATGACATGAGCACAATGGGTAGAAGCTATCATAACATAAGTCATATAATCATCAATCACACAAATAAAGGAATACACAATAAAATGATAATATCAAAGCTAAATGACATCCATCATGGAACAATGTGTAGAATAACTCAATTTTTTAGGGTACTACATAATAAGGAATGATTATTTGGCATAGTACATGGGTTATCCATGTGGATCTACAACTATGTAACCTAGACCTATCTCAGTTGTGTAGAAGAACTAGAATTTTCCATTGAGGGAATAGCTAGATTTAAATTTAAATAACCAACTCACAGGTAGATGGAGGATTTAAGACACCTTCCATCAAAGACCACAAATTTTAATCTGAATGCCAAGGGAGGAAAACTATATTCAAGCATAAATGAAATTCATTAAACTGATGAATAATCCATAACATGGAAGTATCCTCAATCCCAAACACTATATAAAGGAATGCAAGGTTGATATTTAAGAAAGTGATCAAGAGACTTGGGGATATTCTACCAAAAATTTGAAAAATAAATAAGGAAACATGTATGATAGATAAAAGACCCATAACTTTGAGTGTTTATAATTTTTTGATTGAGAATTCACTACTACAAAAATAATCCCATGTATTTTTAATTGTAATCATGCTAAGCATATAGCTTAAGATCTAAGAATAGTTGTATGTGATCCTTAAATTCATTAATAAAATAAATCCACTTTTGAGCTAAGTCTTAGTTTTTTAGAGTGTAATAATTCAAATAAATGTTCTAAGGCATTTATTCAATTAGCTCCATAACCATGACTCCATCAACTAGTATTAGAGCATAAGGTTTTAAGCCTTGGATAGTGAAGCGTGACTAGACCATCTACAAAGGAATATGAGTTGAATGATGGACATGCTACAAGTTACTATATTCAAATAGATTTTGTGGAAGAGGATAAATAGTGTAGCTTCACACCAAGAGATGAAATAAATGATGTTGAGTATGAATAACACATAAAAAATGAGAGGGAAGAGGCTGAAGATGAAAAATCATAAATGGATGTAGGTGAGAGCACATTCATTAATAAAATAATATAAATTATCCAGGGCAAAAATATGGATGTGCTATATATTTTAGGGGTTTAAATCCAAAAGATATCACTGAATAACTCATGGGACTAGAAGAATAATTTGATATTTATGAGATTGTCATCCCATATCAAGTGAAGGTAGAATATAATAAGTTAAAATGTCATGAGAACTATGGTGGAAGAGAATAACAAATTGTAAAGAATAGGAAAAGAAAGTATAACTGTATGGAACATAAATTGATGGTGAAGATGACGGGAAAATTATTTCATAGAGATTAACAAATTGATATGTTTAAAATATTTTATAATCTAAAGCAAAAGGACCTTGGTATCCAAGATAACACAAAAGAGTTATACAAAATCACCATCAAGTTTGGTCACACTAATGATGACGAATAAAATATCACAAAATACAATAATGGTTTAGAATCAATATCTACAATGAGATAAGCATGGATTAAATCCAAATTTTGGAGGAATCCTATCATTTTTAATGAAATTTGAAGTGAAATTGTTATGCATAAATAATAAAAAAGCACAAGGGTAATGAAGATTCATGGTTTGAAGCAAAGGTAGAGTTAGGAGGAAATAGCATAGATAAGGAGTTATAGAATTATTTGACATACATGAGTGTAACAACATGCAAATATGTAGTGAGGATACATGTGAGGTGAATCTTACTATCTAGATGGAGTGCAAGATTTGGTTGAGGAAAGTGAAGATAATTTTATGAACCTACTTTAGATGTGGTAAAACTAGACATAGAGTGAGTGTCCAAAAACACAAATTAAAATAAGTATCCTAATTTTATAAGGTGTTTCACATGTTAAACACATAGATTAAGAGTCATTTTGATTGATAATATGCTTATAATATTAAAAATGGAAATAATATTTGATAATGAAGAGCGTGTTTCTTAAGTTTCCAAAGGGGGATAATGAGATGGAATAGAGAAATATCCTTTTATAAATAGTGTGTAAATTGGTATGGAAGTGTTACAAGGTTATCATGGATAACTTAGTATCATTCAAAATGGTAGATAAATTGGGTTTGAATAAGATGGAACACCAAAACCCATATAAGGTGCCATGACTATAGAAGGGTCATTCAATATTGTTTAAAAAGCAATAACTCAAGAAGTTCCATATAGGAAGATAAAAATATGAAGTATATTGTGACATGAATCTAATGGAAATGGGTATATTTATCTGAATGAGGCCTTAGAAATATGATATAAAGACAATTCATGATGATAGATCAAATGTCTATTTATTATAAAAGGATGGAGATAAGTTCACTTTGGCTCCATTGAAGGATAATGAATAATTGGAGCATAATAATTTTTACACGAGTATTGTTCATATCAAGAAATTAATTATAACAAGAGATGAAAAATCAGAAGGTGTGTTTTTCACTTATACATAAAAAATCATAAAAGGAACATATAAGTGAATGGGAAATGAATCAAGAGCTACCATGCAAAGTGAAATCACTATTGGATAAGCTTATAGACGTTTTCTTGGGAAATATTCAAAAATGATTGCCACCAACATAAAGTATTAACCATCACATGGATCTAATATGATGATTTAGTTTAAAAAATAAGGATGCCTATAAGATGATACCTCAGGAGAATGAATAAATGAAAATGAAAGTGTTGGAATTATTAGAAATAGGTTTGATCGACTAATTTTTAATCCCAAGCATAGTACGTATATCACTGGAATTATATAAAGGAGGGTAGTATCACATGTTAATATATTCAAGGGTTATAAAAATATCATGATTAAGTATAGGTTCCCATTAATATGCATGAATGATATCATGGATATATTAAGCAATGAAAAATATTTCTTGAATATTGATATGAAGAGAGAGTATCACCATATCAATATTAGATAAGTTGATGAGTGGAATACAACCTTAAAAAATATTTAATGGCTTTATGAGTGGTTATTAATGACATTTGGTTCGGTCAATACACCAAGTATTTTCATGAGACTAATAAATAAGGTTATGAAACCATTTATGGGGAAGTGTGTTATGGTATTCTTAGATTAAATTTTGGTGTTTATCAAGAAAAATGAAAATCATTTAGTTCACCTCAATGTATTATAGAGGTGTATGCACCTAAATCTACTCTCCCTAATCATTTTACTCATTTTTCTATTTATACTAATTAATCTCGTAACCATAGTTATAATTAAATAATTAAATCCCATCCCACTTAATTATTATTCATCATACTAACGTTTCCCATTCCCACAAATCAATTAATTTACCTAATCACCATTATTTACTAACAAATCCCACCTATCCATTATTTAGGAATTTGAAATTCCCATGACCCACCCACCCACCTACCCTAGCTTATTCCTAGGCTCTCCTACATCACTATTCCCTAATCACCTATCCTAATACCCTAATAATCCTAATTATCCCCTAAATGGATTCTATAATTCTCCAATTTTAGAATCCTCTCTAATTTGTCCATTCTTCTATAAGCCTCTAAAGGCTTCCATGGAATTTTTAATTTCTTTTTAATCTTCCCTCTCTCTTATATTTAAACACCTCTAATCTTCCATTGAAAATAATTAAAAATAATTATAAATAACTAATGAAACCATAAAATTTCATGTGAATATGATCAACTAGTCCATCATCTAAGTCAATGAATCAAGCTTTCATAATGCTACAAATCCTGAGTCTATGGTAAGAAATCCCAATCCAAATCTTCTAGTCTTTTTATTGTTTAATCTTGGTTTCAAGAAATTAACTTTAAGATTTGAGTGGTTCTATTAATATTCATTTGTGTTTGCATTTTTATCCCAATGTCTCTATATCTCAATTGGTGGATTGACATTTTAGGTGTTTTGATGTAATTATATAATCAAATTCCCTAGTTCAAAATTTCATCTACAATATGTTTCATGAATAAAATTTTATTATTAATTTGAATTCATGAAAGAATAAATTATATACATAGGTTTTGTAATATCACAAGAAGGGATGAATATGGACATGAAGAAACTGCACATAATATTAGAGTTACCATCACTAAAAAAAGCAATTGAGGCATGAACTTGTTATGCTCTAGAAACCTTTAATAGGAAGTTCATAAGTAAATTAATTTCAATATGTACAGTGATCATATAAGTGTTTTGATGTGATAGCAAGTTTTTTTATACATCTAATAATCTATGCACAATTTTCAATAAATAAATAAGTGGGTGACTAAGCATGAAAATTTATTGCTTCTAGATTTCAATAACCTATTTAAACTAGACTAAAATGTGATTTTAAAAGTAATCAAAGTAGTTTAACTAAGTTCAACCTATAACTTAAGATATGAGAATAATTTTATATGATCCTCAAATTCATTAATAAAATAAATCCCCTTTTTGAGATATGTCTAGATTGTTTGAGAGCATAATTATTTAACTACATGTTCTAAGGTAAGTCTTCAATGATCTACCAAACCATGAATCCATCAATGATTTTTAAAGTGTAATATTTTAAACCTTGGAGATTGAAGCACAAGTAGATTATCTAGAAATGATTATGGGTATAATTATCATAATAGTATAATCCATATAAAAGAGAGTGAAAGGATACCACTTGGAAGAGTCAGAGAAGGCAAAATGGTAGCCAATATGATTTCAAGAATGGAAAAGATGATGGACATGCTATGACATATGCAGATGTGATTGGATTTCATGGAAGAAGGTAAATGAAATGGCTTAATTTCAAGAGATGAATAAAGCTATGTTGAGGATGAACAACACACAAAAAGTATGAGGGGAGAGAAGAATATGAAAAAGTATAAATGGATGTAGGTGGGAGCATACTTTTTATGGAAATATCATGTATTTTCTAGGGTAAAAACATGGATGTGCCATGTTTTTTAGGGTTTTTAAATATGGAAAACCTTGTTGAATAGCTTACAAAAATTAAATAGTACTTTGAGTTTGATAAGATTATATACCCAGAAAACATGAAGGTGGAACTGAATAAATTAACTATTGTAGAAGAATGTGAAATGTTTTTGCAAAGAATAGGAAAATAAAATATAACTAGATGGGATAAAATGGTGGTGAAGATTAAGGGTAAATTATTGCTCAAAGAAAAAAATTAAATTTATTCAAAATTTTTATAATTCAAGTTAGAAGGGCCTTGGTGTTAAAGAGTACACTGAAGAGCTATAAAAAATCACCATCAAGTCTAGTCATACTAAGATTTCCAAGGAAAATGTCACAAGGTACTTTAATGGGTTAAGCATCGATATCTAGATGGATAGAAGAATGGATGAATACATATGGTGGAAGAAGCCTATGAGTTTTTAGTTAAATTGGAATAGATTTTTTCATGTATAAAAAATAATGACGTGCAAGGGAAAGGAAAATTCATGGGAAGATACAAAGAGAGTTTGGAGGAACACACAAAGACAATGATATAACACTATTATGTACAATTCATGTATGTAAGAGAATATATATACACATGGTGGGAAGTGAAGATATGTGTGAGGTGTATCTTACCTGCATAGATGGTTTATAATATTTTTTTATGGAAAGGGGAAAAAATCCCATGAAATTCCTTTATATATAACAAAACTTGGCATACAAAAAGAGAGTGTCTCAAAGTGTAAGTAAAAATCAATGGCTTAAGGTTAGAATATGGTGCACTTGTTGAACTAATATAATAACATTAATTTAGATTGATAGGATGCCTATAATATCTAGAGCACAAAGAATCCATGATGATGAAGAGGGTGTTTCTTATGCCATTGAAGGTGGATAATGAGATGACATAGAGAAATATCCCATTTTTAATAGTGTGTAAATTCATTAGAAAGTGTTACAAGGTGATCATGGATAGTGGTATAATTGATAACTTAATATCATTCAAAATGGTGGAGAAATTGGTTTTGAATAAGGTGATGCTCTTAAACCCAAATAAGGTGTCAAGGATACAAAAGGTCCATCAAGTGTTGTTGAATGAGTAATGCCTTGTGAATTTCCATATAGGTAGATAACAAGATGAAGTTTTATGTGACATGAGGCCAATGGATGTTTGTAAAATTATCTTAATGAGGGCCTTAGGAATATTATAGGAATGTGATTCGTGATGATAGAGTAAATGTATATCACATAGAGAAGGATGACAAGAATTTCACATTATTTCCATTGAACAACAATGAAGAAGTGGTTCATAGTAGTGTTAGCACACAAGTATTGTTGGTATCAAGATATTATTTATTACGAGAGGTGGAAAATGAGAAGGCATGTATTCTACTACAACATAAATAAACAAAAGAGGAAAGTGTAGTTATGTAATAAACAAAGCAAGAGATACTGCACATAGTGAAGTCATTATTGGATGAGTTTACATACATTGGATTAAAAAATATTTAAAAATAATTAACACCAATGTGAATTATCAGGCATCACATATTTGTGATACTATAATAGATATTTTCAAATAATGTTTCATATAGGTGATGCCTCAAGAGAATGAAGAAATGAAAATGTAAGGGTTTGAATTAATATAAAGAGGGATAATCATAGAAACTTTTATCCCAAGCATAGTAAATACAACATTGGAACCAAATAAGGGATGAAAGTAGAACATATGTACATATCTGAGCATTGTAAAAAATATCATGATCTAGTATATTTTCTCATTACTACACATGGATGATATGATGGATCACCTATGTGGGGAAAAATATTTATCCAATTTTGATATGAAGGAAGGTTATCACTAGATCAAGATTGGTGTTTGATATGAGTGAAAAATAACCTTAAACACTAAGTAAAGGTTTTATGAGTGATTAGTAAAGAATTAGACTTAACAAGTGTGCCAAGTACATTTAAGAGGCTGATGAACAAAGTAATAAAACCATTTATGGGGAAGTATGTCATTATATAATTGGATGATTTTTTTGTTTGTAAATACATAGAAGAAACATATGGCACACCTAAGGAATGTTTTATAGAGCTTTCATGAATAAAATGTTCTCATTAATGTGACTTTATGAAGGAATAACTATTATACATCTATTTTTTACTATCACAATAAAGTCTAAAGATGGACATGAAAAAGTGCATGCAATATTACAGTGGTCATCATCTAAGATAATATTCAAGGCATGAAATTTTATTGGCCCATAAATCTCTAATAGGAATTTAACAAGAAAAATCAATGTAATATTCAAAATGATCACATAGGTGTTACAAAGTGATCACAATAATTTGTTTGGATAGCAAATGCTACGTGAAGTTTCTAAGAACTAAAGAAGAGGGTGACTAAGTAGTTAGTTGTAAAAATTCCACATTTAAATAAGTTGTTTCAAACTAGACTATGATGCGAGTGAAAAATAAAGTATAGTTATGTTAATTTAATAAATTAGACCCTCTACATATTTTAGTGAGAATTTTAATGATCCAAGAGTAAATATTCATTCTATACAAAAGATTTATATTTTATTATGCAATCACTAAAGGACTAGATGCATTTTTATTTCCCAAGTTGTTTGTGTTATACACAGTCCATCAAGAACTATAATTTATCAATAGAAAATAGAAGCTCAAAAATGTTTATGGATATCCTAAGTCTAAGATTGATGACATAAATCTGAGTATAAGTCCTTGGATTTTATATCATGAAATATTTTTTCATAGATGAATAATTTTATGATGCATGGAGTACATGCACATATCAAAAAAATGTGGATTAAATACCATGGATATACTATTTTTAATAGGTTAGAATTTTTCTCAAGATAGTGTAGTTATGTATACATATAAGTTTGATGTGCAAGAACTTAATCAAATAGAAGAATAGTGGAGTCTCATTAGGGAACTTTAAAAGTGATGCAACATTGAAAAAAAAATCCTAAAGTTACTAATGACCAAGGATAAGTATAGACGTGTGATTTTTTTTAAAAGTAGATAAATTTTCATATGGAAAAAATAATAACCTAGAATGATGGCTTATATCAACCATTTTTAGTTTTCGAAAAACCATGGAATCATATCAACATGTTTTTTGTGCTAGAGTTACCAAGAAATCAAAGAGGAAATGATTCCATATTTTTAGTAGTGAAAAAATCTTCAAGATGGTGTATTTTATCACATACAAGAAAACAAATGATGACAAACATCACCAATACATTATTCTAATAGGTGTTGATGATACATTATTTTCCATGCAGGATAGTGTCTAACATATATATATAATTTTAAGGGATATTTTTCTACACTTTATGCAATCATTTTATAATAAATCTATTTTTTAACTTCAATATACCATTTGTAGATTGATAGACATATCAAGGTAGAGAACAAGAGGCTTTATAACTTATTGAAATGTTTGGTAGGAGATAAACCTAATCAATGGGATTTCATGTTGGAACAAGCATAAAAAATTGTAACAATTTGAGGAACCAAAGTATTGGAAGGACACAATTACAAGTCATTCATGGAATAATTCCAAGATTATTCACAGGGCTATGTGACATAAGTATCACACATGGAGATTAGAAGAAGAAGAATTTTTAGAGTATTGCATCAAGAATTATGCATAAATTTGGACAACAATAACTTGGAGTATAAGTGACACATAAATGAAAAACATAGGAAAAATTAATTTGAATTTTGAGACTCAATAATGGCACATTTGGGAAAGGAAACATTCTCATGAGTAATATATAATAAACTAAAAAGTAAGAAGATAAGAACATGAAAAATATTTCATATGTTTTCAACCAATGCATATGATATTGAATTTCTTGAAGACCTAGACAAATCACTCATATTCATTGTGTTATACACACACACACACACACACATAATTACCATACAAGATAAGGTGATGTTGAAAAAGAGGAAGGGTGAGTGTGCATACCAGACTAGAAGGAAAAAATTCCCAAAAAATGACAAGGAAAAAATACATGAAAAATTAGACTCTAAATTGCTAAATAATATGCTCAAGATGGAATATAAGAAATACTTAATGATGTGTAATAATAACACATGGTAACATGAAACATGGTTATATCTCATGTATATTGGTCATTATGGAAATACTCTTCATGATTTAAAGTTTTGAGCATGGTTTAACACATTAAATTGATCAAGGTGTTTGATGTAGAAGCATACTAGGTTGAGAAAAAACATGCTTAAATTATAATAGGTTTTTGAAGGTGTAAATGTGAAAAAGACTAGGGTAACAAGGTTAGCACATGGAAGAGACCTATAAAAACTACATAATATAATGTGTAATGTTTTTATGATGCTATATTTTTGTGTATGATAAAATTATGCATGGTAGCCTATGCACATTTTCTCTGGGTAAAGAAGACGTGAGCACAATGGGTAAAAACTCTCATAGCATAAGTTGTTGATGAATCAAGCACACAAATAAAAAAAAGTGAAAAATGCACTAGTATGAAATTTAAAGGACATGTGAAGTGGAAGTTATGTAGAATAACTAACATGTGGTAGGGTAATAGAGAATAAGGAAGTATGGTTTGGTGTAGTGCATGGGTCAATGATGTGAACCTAAAAATAGGAAACCTAGAACTAAGTAAAATATGTGAAAGCAATACAAGGTTCAAATGTGAGAATAGGTGGATTTTAATTTAAATAAATGAATCATAGGTAGTTGGAGGCTGTCATACACATACCCACTAAGCCAAATAATTTCAATTTTAATACCAAGGTGGGAAACCATAGTTAGGCTTTAATGGAAGTTGTGGAAATAATGAAGAATCCAAAATAGTGAAGTGTCCAAAATCTCAAATAATATATAAAGTTATAAAATATTGAAATTCAAGAAAGGGATCAAGAGCCTTGGGGATATTTTGAAAAAACTTTGATAGAGAAAAGAGTGATCAAGTTTGAGAGCTAGAATACCCTTAGATTTTAGTGGTTGTATAAAATTTTGAGTAAGGTTTCACCATTGTATAGCTCAAAATGCACATTTGAAAATATAATAGAGTTAATCCCTTAAATTAATCATCGAAAATAATAATATGCGATCCTAAAATTCATTAACTAAAATAAATTTCCTTTTTTATGTTAAGTCTATAGTGTTTGAGAGTGTAATCATTTAGTTGCATGGTCTAAGGTAGTTATTCACTAAACTCCCTAACCATGAATACATCACCTTTAATAACTAAAATTTATATATATGGTATGTGGCCAACTAAATCCATTATTTCCCACAAATAAATAAAATTTCAAAACCATCTATTCACTAAAGCATTTGAATATTTAACTTTTATAACATCTTCCTTAAAATGTATTAATAAAAACATGTTAAGGAAAAGTAGCAGCTACCCATTCAGTCAAAACTATAATTTTACATTATAAATAAATAATGTATGAGGGTGATAACCAATATAACCACCACTATTTACATGAATTATTACTAGAATTTCACCTTATAAATTGGTAGCGGACTATTATAAAATGCCATTTTAACTACAAATATAAATTCTACAATGTATTGCTTCATTTTTTAAAATTGGGAATCCACACATTCTTAATCCTTTTTTGTGTAATTATAAAAGTGTCATGTTTGACCTATATCATTAACCCTATCATATGTTTGACTTTATGAAATTTTATTAGGTTACTGGTGACTTAATCATTAGGTAGTTATATGGTTAATGATTATTGATATATAGTTTGAGAATATAGTTGATATTTCAATTCGATATTATATTGATGGGGTGTTATAATTATTTAAATTATTTTATCTCATACTAAACATAGTCAAAATTATTTATTTTAAAAAGATTAAAATGAAATAATTTTAATAAATTTATATTAAGTATTATATTTTGTTTAGTTTTAGTAGCATATTATTTTAAATATCTAGCATACATTTGATTATTAACATTTTAAAGAATATTTTATATATATATATATATATATATATATATATATATATATATATATATATATATATATATTATTAAGTCCATGAGTGCATTTAAGAGTTTTAAATGGTCTCCATCAATTATTTCCATACTAATATTTAATAAGAAAAGGTTACAAGGTACTTGAATGGGTTTAGAATCAAAATATAAATGGATCTAAACATAGATTGTATTCAAATGTTGGAAGAAGAATCTCAATTTTAAATGAAATTATAATATATGTTATCATGTAGACAAACTAACAAAGTGTGAGGGAAAGTAATAGTCATAGGAGAAGGAAAATATAGTGTTTAGAGAAACTAACAAAGATAAGGACATAACACTATTGTGTGTGATGCATGTGTGTAAGAGCATGCATATATGCATGATGAAGAGTGAGGATATGTGTAAGGTGCATATTACCTATGTTAGTGTAGGTGTTTTTTTCTTTTATTTTGTTATTTAGAATTTTCCTACACTTGTGAGATTATCTTGTTTAGGTGTGCTCCTCATAGCGAGTTACCTTGACTATCCTATTTTAATTAGTGGGAGTTAGTCTTTTTAATGACTGACCATTGACAGTCTATTCCAGGTTTGAGGGTTTACACTATTCTATGGGGAGTTACACATTTACTCACCTATTTTTACATATGGAATTAGTGAGATATTCATGGGGGAACTCATTTATGTATTCTTATTTTGTGTATGCAACTTTTGGCTCTCACCTACTACCTAGGGTTTCATGCATTAATGGCTAGTTAGAGATCTTGGATGAACTCTAATATGGTATCACATCCTTGCTAATAGTGTGTTCTACCATTTTAAATCCTTGGTGAGATTCTTTCATTATCACATTGTTATTTTATGTTATTCATGTGATCATAGGAGTCCAAGAATGGAGGTTAGTATTATGTTAGTTCAAGCAACAAAACTAAAATAAAAACACACTAAAAATTACACTCCAAGCCTAAAACATATGGGTAGCTTAGTAATAAAAGATAATTAAAATCACAACTAAAACATAAAATATAATTAATCCTTTACCTTCTTTGGGGGTTCTAAAATGCTTTGTTGAGTGACTTGGCCAAATTGTGCATCAAGTAGTCTTTCACAAATGAATCTTGTTGGCTCCTTCTCTCCTTCACACCATGGCTTTGGTTTGGCTTGAAGTTTCTTTGGCTCAATATTTTGGCATTATAACACTAAATAAAATGGCTTATCTCTCTCCAAATTTACATTATAACTTTGGCTTATGAGATCTTAAAATTCAAGAGACATGGCATTATATTTATAGCCTAAGGATTTAACTCTCACCCAGGGTGAGTTACAATGGAGATAAAGCATGGAATGGGTTTAAACCCAACCTAAGTGAGTCAAATATAACCCTATTAGAGTTAATAGTTATCAATTAATCACGATTTTTTAATTACTAGGCATGCATCTCCAAAATGAGATATTTTAGGATATTTTCAAAGAGCTTGACAACTCATAAAGGCAATGATGATAGGCTAAGATATTTTGAATTTTTGAATTATTCATTAATTTCACATGGATAATTAAACTATGCATTTAATTTGGTTTAGCTTGTTAATTAATTTTGATTAGCCATTTTGCATTTCCAAGATTTAATTGTGCAAGTGCCCCACTTAATAGGTCCATAGGCCAAATTGACTATTGTGATGCCACAAGATAATTAGAGATGAATCTATGAGAGTTTATTATTTCATATGATAACATACCCTAATTAGAGATGTCTCAACATGATTCTAAGTTTTGATAAATAATGTGTAAAAACGTTTGGAATGCTCAGTGATTCCTAGGATTAATTTTCAATGGTTGGTAAGAATTGGTCTGAATTTTGGTTGAAATCCAGTTGTGGCCAGTTTTAGGTGTCTATAGTTTGCCCCTATTTGGGAAGGCATAGTTTGTCATAGTAAAATATTCTCAAATAATTAAAAGGTCATGTATGCCTATAAATTCAATGATAATGGATGAACTTTAGGTTCCCCTTGAGGGAGTGATTGAAAAATGGATCGGTGATCAGTCGTCAAAAGGAGGAAATGATGGGACCAAACATATAAAATGGGTGGAAGAGACTGATTTTCCCATAGGTGGTTATAATCAATGTCATGGGTAGAATAAAAGAATAATGAAATTAACCCATGGTTAAGATTAATCTAATCAAGAAAATGCTTGCATGCATTGGTTTAAAAAGTACTAATTTTTCCAAAGGCGGTTATAATCAATAAAAAAGGTTGAGACATTGATTCCCAAAGGTGGTTATAAGTAGTGGTAATGACATATGCTACAATTAAGGCTAATGAGTCAAAATAATGTTTTGCCCATACGCGGTTATAATCATTAGGATGACCTGGATTAAAAGATAATATTTGATTATGCCCCAAGAGGGAAAATTGGCAAGCATAACTCAAATATGTATCCTATTACATATATTAGAGATTAGTAGGTGTAGACATAGATGCAATGGTCTAATGAATTAAGAATCCAAAAATAACTAGGCACATGAGGATGTACAAAGTGATGAAAAAGATTATTAGAAGAATAAAGATTTGATCAAGGTTAATGATTCATTTATATGTACTAGTATGGAGATGTCCATCCTTATTAGCATTGATACAACTAGAATGGTCAATGGATTGATTTGATCAAGGAGGGTGGGAGAATTTTCCAAGGCTACCAAGGAGAAACTTTTGTAGCTCCATTGCTTGTAAGACTTCATGAGCTGATTTTTATTGTATCACATGACTGTATGCATCATGATAGAACACCATGATAAATAAGTATAAATATGCATAAGGACTAACTCCCAATCTAATAAATAATTGAAAACCATTCACTAATGATAAAAACCATGATGATAATGTTGATGTATGAATATGGATAGATTCAAGAATAATGCACAATGAATCACCCAAAGAACACATATAGATTGAGTCAAGGCACAATACTAAAATCAAACAAATAGGGATGCAAACAAATAAATAAATAATCAAAAAAACACACAAAAAGCCTAAAATTAAAAGCAAAGAAAGCATATGAACAATAGATTTGCCCCAGTAAGGTAGATTGAGGATGACTAACTAGGCTTAGACAAGACAAATATTTTTGGATTTTAAATTTTTTGGATGTTTTTGGAATTTTAAGATATCTTAAGTCATTGGATATTGACAAGATACCACTCATAAAATGACAAGAACATTGGCTTAGGTTTCTCTCAAAATTGTGAAAGCATATGAAAAAGAGGGACTGAGCTGACCTCAATGTGAATCAAGCATGGACTACATAGTCCCATTAGGACCTCAAGTCATAGTATTTCTACCCACACAAATGGAAATGAGAACCGACTAGGTCACAACAAGTTCACAACTTAAGAAAAAAGCTAGACAAATAAAAATAGTAATATCAAGGTGATGTAGCAACCGATGGTAAAAGTGTTGTTCCTAATTTTCCCATAGGTACTTATAATTAGGAAATAATGAAATAATTCTATGTTAATAATTATACTATAGGCATTTATAATTAGTAACACAAGGTGGGATACTTATTTGCCCATAGGAGGTTATAATCAGTGGAACCAATCAAACTAAATGAAATATAACTTGTCAAATCCACTATCACACTACTTTCATAGACTATCATTTAAACATAGAATTTTGAAACTAATAAAATTGGATAAGAATCACCTCATATAAGGTACAAGAAAAACTAAAGGAACCATGATAAAAAGGGTTAGATAGGATGGATAAAAATAGGATTCGATCTAATAGGGAGGGCATTATAGAATAACATATTGTATGACATAAGGAAGATGATAGGATGGCAATTGGATATAATGGCAAGAGTGTTTCCCCCACATGAAAAGGAAAGGTAAATAGTAAGGTATGAAACAATGGAAATAGGAATGGCAAAATGAAAATCACAAGGTATATGGAAAATGGAAATAGAAAGAGTATGGTTTTTGGCAAGTGAAAAAGGTATGGTTTTTATTTTTTGAAAGGTAAATGTTTATGTTTTTCTTAATGATGTGGAGATGCACGTCTTGATTAGCATATAATAAAACCAACATAATCAATCATGTAAATTTCTAGCCCACACCTCTTGTAAATAGTTGATCTATTAAGAACTTATTCTAGATTTGGACTCCATTGATGTTGTTGTGATCTTCATTAGTCATTGATTTTATTTCCTCCAAATGTCAAGATAAGATGTATTTGTAACCTCTATAAAGGAAAGTGTGTCCAAGGATGGTAAACATGGATAAATAGTAGCTAATAGGTTTAATAGGTTTGATTTGGAAATATAAAGGTGGATAAAAATGGAATTTATAATGGTTGGAAAATAAGTGAAGATTAGGTTGTTTAGGCACACACAATATTTTTGATTTCAAATTCAACACAACTTTGGATGTGGTGGGGCCTAAGAATTTGAATATAATCTCAATAGGATCACCATATTTTTATATTATTTGGGCCTAAGAGCAGCTACCGTATGATTATGATGTAGATTGGAAGATATATTGATGTCATTTTTGATAATGTATTCATCAAGTAGTGAATAAATATGGTGCTCAGCTATTGACATCTCAAAGAGGTTTTCACCAATGAAGTTGTCTTGATTGTCCCCTAATGCCTCTCAAAAGGTTTCACTAAGGAATGTTGACTTTTAACTTTGATTGTCTTCTAGTGCCTCTGAAAAGGTTTTAGTAGAAGATGTTGAGTTTTAACTTTGATTGTCCCCTAGTGCCTCTGAAAAGGTTTCATTAGGAAAGTGTTCTTATTCTACATGAATGTGGTCTTAGTGCCCTTGATATTATGCAACTGATATGTCACCATGGATACAATTCAATAAGGTGTGACTCTATCGATACCAATTGACACTTGTGGGAGGTGGAATGTCTATATAATGGCTATGTTGGGTGGTGGTAATGGTATGTGGAATGGTGATAGAATGGAGAGAGATAACACAATCCTCATAGAAGATACTAGGAGAACTTATGTTGATGTTGAAGTACTCATCCTAAAAAACTATAGAGTCAAAAATGTATTCAAATTGATCTATGAGGCATTTGTAACCAATGTTGTATTAACCATAAATGTATTTTGATTCTGAAGTTGATTTTGACTTAAGGGACATTGAATCTAATGTTGAGACTAACATTGATTCTAATTCTGATGCTAAATCTAATGTTAGTTCAAATATAGAACTTGTTGGGAATACGAAACACCGGAAGCACACAATTGATTACCAAATACCAAGCAACTTAATATGTAAAAATAACCAGAATCAACAAGTAACTAGAATCCAAAAATAACACAAGATATGAGAGACAATACACAACTTGTATTAATACTCATACAGAAAAGAATACAATAAAGAAGATGCCACTTCTTCTCCACCACCTCTTCAGAGGCTTCCCACACCTCAAGTGAACAGTACTTCTCTCCTCAAAGCTCTCTCTCTTAGGTCCCAACACCCAACTCACACACTGAGTTGGTGTTCACCTTATACCTGTGCTCCACACACTCCACAAGTACACCCCTGTACTCCACAAGTACTCAAATGTACTTCAAGTAGATCTCCCTTGAACCTGCAACAACCTACACCTCAATAGACCTTACTTATGGAAGGATCTTCCTTGCCTTCCTCTATGCTCTGAGTACACACCTGTACTACAAGTAGATCTCTCCTGATACTGCTCCCTATTGTGTTGCTGTCCTATCTGATCTTCAACCTACATATCAAGCTAGTTCTGCACCCCTGTGAACCTTGACCTTGCACACACATACACCTACATATCAATGATCTTACTTACCATGTAGATCTCCTATCGTAGCCATGCTTACCTGATGACCAAGATCATACACTCCTGAAGAACCCTGCTGATTCTCCAAACCAGTACCCACCTTGGTACTATGGCACTAGGAGGAACACACCATTACTCTACCTCACACACAGAAGGAGCTTATAATAATGCTCTCTTACTCCCTAGCTACAAGTTTACAATACAACCATGAGTCTATTATATAGATCTCATCCAAACAATAATTAGACACCTAGTACAATAATTAGATCCGCATCTCTCAGTCTATAATTAGCACTAAGCATGCAAACACTTGGTTCATCAACCAACTGCCCGTAATATACTCGCAGTCGAACAACACAGGCGACCAACGCCGGTCCCTATCCTCCTGGGGGTCGCCGACGCTGGCCGATCTCTGACCGATGCCGGTTGCTCTCCTGCCCTATCCTGCTGACGTCGGTGTCTGTGACACTCAACAACCCTTCTGAACCCTCCTCCATGTCTGCATCAGTGAAGCTTTTAACTCCACAACTTAACAGAACTTGACTAAAATTTTGATTCTTCATCGGGTTTAGATGTTGCTATAATGATGTCTTATTTAATCTTTGGTATTGGACAAGTAATGGCTTATGATAGCATAATGGGCTCCATAGAGACTGGTTTGTCAAAATTAAACTCCTCAACAAGGGGAAAAGGGTCAACAGATAGCTTAGCATAGACTGGATAGTCAAATGGAGGATATTTTAAAAAATATATATGGTTGAGGTAATTATTTGCCCAAAGGTGGTTACAATCATTAAAAAGTGACTCAACAAAGACTGGCTTGTTAGAGTGAGACTCCTCAACAATGGGAATATGATCAAAAAGTGATTCATCATAGGTTGACTTATCACAAATAGTTGGTTCAACAAAAACATCATGGATTGGTTAGATCTCTTTTCCTTGGTTTACAAGAAGTTGTAAAATACTAGTTTTGAACATATCTTGGTCTTTGAATGATTGGATTGGTTGGAGAGGTACTAATTAGCTCAATTTTGGCTAGATGATTGGAAAAGGTTTTATAAAGTGGGGAGCGATTGGTAATGGACAAATAATGGCCGGTATTTGGATAATGATAGGTTTAACAAATGTTGGTTCTTACCCTAGTATATTAACTATGACCCATCAAATTATGTTTGGATAACTTTGTTGGGATAATGAGCTACCATGTTTAGAATGGCCTAGAATAGTAATGGTAGGGCATTATGAAGCTTGGTTGCTTACACAAGACAAAATATGAGGTTTTGATATAGAAATGGTAGGGATTTGTGAAGCTTAGTTACTTACACAAGCCAAAATATGAGGGCTTGGAATGGAAATGATAAGGCATTGTGAAGCTTAGTTGTTTGTGCAAGCCAAAGGATAAGGTCCTAATATAGAAATGGTAGGGCATTATGGAGCTTGGTTTTTTGCTCAAGCCAAAGGATGAGGATTAATGGTATAGGTTGGGGAGTGGATGCCATTATCAATGAGATGGAAAACACTATATGTCAACCAACCCAAAGAATGTACCATAGAACATGGACTTGGATTTGTTCCCAAAATTGAAGATTGTAAAGAAGATACAGATCCATCTCACAAACCACTTATTCACCATAGGGGTCTCAAAAAAATTCAATATGTGTGGCCATTCTATCATAACTTAGATTGTACATGTCTCCATTATTAGTGTAATGAGACATATTATAATCATACTAAAATTCAATTTGTATAACTTGAGCATGACTTGTGACACCCAAACCATAGGTCTCTCTTACTCACTTACACAGACCACTTAGGCATATTTTCATTGTTTCCTAGTCATCTAAAGCCTTCTAGATTCAGCCCCTACTGTCTCAAACTCATCTCCTAGGCATAGATCTATCCCCCAAGGTCCCTTTCCCTCTAGACAATAGCACCATAGGTTGGAATATAGTACTAGTACCCAGGGTGTCCACTTTCTAATGATGTTGTCCAAGTCCACAATAGCCTCAAATAGTTAGATTTTCTCAAATCCTTATCTTTTCCCTTATCGGCCTAATGTAAGCTTATCTATCCCAAGATCACAAGTTTTCCTATAAATTCCCATTCAAAAGTCATTTACAAGGGTTGGCAATAATTCAAAAGGCACAAGCTAGAAATATACTAAAGCACACTCAAGCAAATCTTCTTATTCTATGCATACAACCAACCACTATTATTTCCAGCCTATCCAAGCTCCCATATTAGTCACGAGTCATCTCAAAATTTGTTAAAGTTTACATACACTTGTATTATATACATAGTATTACACAATACACATTCAAATTGGTATAACTACATTGGACTTTATCCCTCTTTAGAGTATTGGTATGTAGGCAACGTGCCCACACATGGGGTGTGATTGCATGTTTAGTGCATATTACACACTAACCCCTATTTTTAGTTGGATTCAAGATCACCTATCAAGCATGAATAGGAACTAGGATCCTTGAAGACAAAATCAATTTTACATGGAGATTCACTAACGACTCAATATTTTAGGCGCAGGGTCTCGTAGAGCAGATGAATAGAATCTAGAAAGCTCAGACACTAAGGACTATAGTGTTAAAACTTAGACTATAGCACTAAATCTCTAGGTGTCTTATTTTTGGTGCTCCTATCTAGGTATAGAATAGACTTTTAGATCTTATTTATGATAGTTTACCTAGCCAAATCAGCAATTTGTAGCCTCTTTCTCCTCTATCTTAGCCCAAAATTAGCTAAGTTTTACTCTCTATCCCCTTGTTTGCTATTTTTAGAAATCAATTAAGCACTTATATATTCAATAGATAAATAGGTTAATTAAGGCACATTTATTTACTTAGTTTCCCCTTAATCTATACCCCTTTACTATTTAGTAAATTAACCCCTATAGTTTCCCAAATTTAGTAAAACATAGGGTGAACCTGACTTACTTCAAATTTTTGCACAAAAACCCTAAAAACCCTAGGGCTAATTATTTCCAATTTTTGTAATATATTTTTTATTTTTTATAAATTTAAAAATAAAAAAACTATAAATCAATTCAAATATTTTCAATAATTCACTAAAACCCTAGTTCGCACATACTAGGTCCTATTTGCATACAAAGACTTTCAAACCACTAGAAAAATCTATTGCTAATTTTAGAAATATTTTTAGATTTTTCCTAAATTTTTCAAGCTCAATTATAAAAATTTATAGCAATTTATTTTAAATTATTACATTAATTTTGAAAAAAATCATTTTAAATCCCTAGTTGTATCAACTAAATCCCAGTAATTTTCAAGTAATATTACTCTTATTTTTTACAAATTTTGATTGAATATTAAAATTGAAAATCACTTCAAATTTCAAAAATTCATAGTAAATTCTAGAAAATTTATGTCTCAAAACCCTAGTTGCATCTACTAGGTCCCATTCACACAAGTAATTTCTCATAATTTTTTGAATTTTATCTTGCACACTTAGCTCAGAAAATCAATTCCAAATTCAAAAGTTCATAGTATTTTGCATATAATATTTATAAAAAATCCCTAGTTGCATATACTAGGTCTTATTGCTTCTTGAGGTATCACCTTACACCCATAGCTAAATTGTAAAAATTATGCTCACTTATTTACACATGCATATTACATTTCTTGAAAATAATAAAGAAATCATAATGGGCCCTATTATTTACATGAATGATGAAGTATATCATATGTTAGTACAAAGTTTCATTCTTTGCTTTGCATGTTAAATTTTTATAGTATGGAATGATATCCAACAAAGTATCTTTTTATATATTAAGACACCTCTTGTCCCACCTCCCTTGGAACCCATCTTCCATATTGACTACTATTACATGGTTAATTTCACCATCCCATAGGTCACTACCCATTGCCAAAGATCCCAGCTATCAACTTTCATCCCTCTTCTTCTTTTCCCTATTGATTATCTATGTTCTCCTCCCACACACACTACTAATCCTATATGGAGAGTGGATAATGTAGTTATAGCTATTACTCAACATGTTTTTATCCCACCTCCTCCCTTATTGATTATATATGCTCTCCTCATGCATACACTAATAATCATATACAAATAATGGATAATGTGGTTAGATTTGTTACTCAACATGTTGTTATCCCTCTTCTACCCACCTAGGAACCCCACAACCCACCTGTTCCATCGCATCCCTGACTTAGGCCCTTTACACAAATAGATTCAAATAACACATATGATATTATAGATTAGTTGTGCAATACTCTAACAAAAATTTAAATGTTAGAATTACTCCAAAAAGCCAATGTGTTTAAGAAAATTTTCTATTAGGCACTCATTCAGACTTCCATGCCACCTAAATTTGAGCCTTCTTATTTTGCATCAGTTGTCAACACACTAAAAACTATCAAAGATGTCATTTATTTTGATAAAGAGGACACACCATCTCAAGTAATTATTGACAAAATTTACCATTATTAATACAAATTCAAATCAAAACTAGTGTAGTAAAGAGAGTTCTAGTTGATAGTGGTGCCGAGATAAATATATGTAATGTCACATTTTTATAGGCTATGGGTGTAGATATAGAAACTATGTAAAAGTCATATAAGACTATTAAAGGGTTTGATGACATACCATGACAAACTTTGGGCACCATTACTTTGGATATCATGGTAAGGGCCAAAAACCTTACTACCCAATTTCAAGTAATACTTGGTCCTCTCCATTATAATCTTTTACTTGGATGACCATGGATACATGCAATATAAGCCATTCCTTCTACTCTACATAGGTGTGTCAAGTTCATTCATAATAGATATCTCTACACATGTCTAACAGATAATCAACCATTTAGATATTACTAAGTTACATAGTCATCTTTGACTATTTCACCAGATGGGACACCTTCTCTTATCATGCATTCACCACTTCACCATATTTCTCTTGATAAAATGCATACATATAAGGTGGGAGAGACCAACACCTATCACATTCCTCTAATTATAGATATATCTCTAGCTCTAAATTCTCATCTAGTTATAATAGCTCTAGTCACTCCAGTAGTCATAGTAACTACACCTATTATAGATATGCCATCACCAAAAAGAGTTTTAGTAGTGTTAGTTGCTCCCATAGATACAACCCCTTAAGTTGATATAGATACTCTCACAAAATCATCATCTTTTCCTACTATAGTTACTTAGACTCATATTTCACAATTACCCCTTGTGGTAAATTCAGAGTTACCTTATATACATGGTGTTGATATAGATTCTCAAGCTACTTCAGATGATGATGATACAACACCCACACTCACATATATTTATCTATGTAAATTGAAATTTACACCAATTAGCCCAAGAGAATATCAAGATGATTCTAGAGAACTTATTAAGCATCCTACATCACTCTTAGCATTTCATGACACATTCTCATGATATACTCCATATTCATGACCATAGACAAATCACTAGGCACATACAATTAACATGGTTACTACTATGAATAAAAAGATAGTCATTCAGATCTAAGTAGGAAGTACACATCATTGACCACAAATTTTACTACAGATGTTACTTTATCATAAATTAATCAAGCTTCTTACAGTATGACATAGATATATTAATAAAGTGTCACAAAAGGAAGGTAACCCATTTTGCCTTTTTCAAAAAATCACTAGCCATAATATTAACTCATGTATAGCTTTATAATAGTGATTAGATAAATTAAAAGATCAAGGCATTATTCAGATCACAGCACCACCAGTAACACTAGTACCACTTCTAATGAAATCACTTACCAACCAGACTAAATGACTAATATAAGAAGCAACATATCCATAACTAGAGTAACCCTTAGTTTATCTTCAATTTGATGACAACATGAACACAACACTTATATCATATGATGATCTTGATGCATTCAATGATGGCCAAAATCCTTTCCTCCATTTTTATTCCCAGTAGCCTCCATCTTGAGATCCCTTCCCACCCCCAGCCTAGTATTTTATATTATGATGTGATGTTTGTATAAAATTTTATTTCTAGCATTGATTATACATAGTTTCCTTTGCTTGATTATACATATCTCAAATATTTCAAAATAAAAAACTAATATAATATTTCAAAAATATAAAACATGTCAATTATATGCATCATCTATGTTTTTCATTACTAACCATTATGCTAGACTTATATCATGTGATTTTATGCTATTGTTTGTAGATTTATATATATATATATTACTAGGCTTCACTTGATCTTATTTGAGTGTGTGCAGTGCATCTAGATCCTTGATTGCTTCACTCCACCCATTTAGGGGGCATCTTATTTCTACATTCTAGCTACATATCAATACATCTACCCACTGGGGGCATAATCTACATGACTATACCATCTAGATTATCTCATTCTTACACTATACACTCTAGACATCTTGTGGTAGTATGTTCCTTGCTTTCATAGATATCACATCGGCATCCATTAGCATATATCACACTTTTGTATTTCATAGCATGTACATTAGTCTTGTATTACATATCATGTATGCTCTTGCTTCTTGCTTTCTATAGTTAGATACATGTTTATATTTCTAGTACTTTGCATGTTTCAACTCTTCACTTTGATTAGCTAGATGTGTTTGCATTTCCAATTATTTTTTGCTTCCTACTTGCATTTTAGGATATTTGCAAATGTCATGTGTTCCTATCTATATGTGTGTGCCTTTGGACACTTGATAACATCCTTTATGTGTGCTTTTCATGTGCTTGTGGCCCTTATACCAATCTTTTCTTGTTCCCATTGTGTGTGTATGCAGTATTTAAACATCCATTGTGTGCTTATTTGGCCCCTTGGGCATCCTCACATGTTTCTTGATTCTTACTTTATATTCTTGTTGCTTAATTTCTTATCTTTGTGTGCAATGCCATGATTCCAATCATACATTTACCTTGCTTCTTGGATGCCATGATGGACATCATGCTCCATCCCTCCATGCCACTAACAACTAACATTTTGAATTCCAATTTACTCTTATGCACATGATATTACATTTATATATCTATCTAGGCATACCACTATGGGTCTAACAATCTACCTCTACAACTTTTGTTATATCTTAAGATAATATATATCAATGTTATATCAAATGTTTTTACAACTTAACACACTTGTAAGGCTTCTTATTCTGAGGGAATTCATTATAGGGTCTTCATTCCCACCCTTAGAAGAGGGGGAAACAAATATGGGTTTTATCATAGAGATCAGAGATCCTAATAGTCACAAAAGTAGTTTCAAAATAGTACAATCTAGAATCCTAAACTCGACATAGGAAAATTAGACCAAGAAAATAGTAAAAAATATAGATCAAACATCAGTTTTGGCTCTAGACAATACTGCTAAAATGAAACTACAATGTTGGACCGCAAAGTATCCAATTTTTTGTGATGTTGTCCAAATAGTATAATATTCAGCTTTTCTAGAATCATGCAAAGAGGTGAGTTTAGTCATATTTTTGCTAGTACAGTTCAGTCCAAAAATTAGCAATTTTTATCACTTATTTTGCTCAAAAAATCTAGATATAGAGGGCATGATGCAGGACATGAGGGTTTCCATTTTCAATTTAAAATCTATGTTCTAGACACCAGTTGTTGGGTCTAATGTGTGTGGCACATAGGCCTTCTCTATTAATGAGTTTATTGCATTTTGTTACACATTCCTAGAAATTGCATGCCTTAATCCATCTACAAGTGGTTAACTTCACATTCAAGTAAACTTTCATATAATTTTTCTTCCTATGTACTTGAGTTCTTGAGTGGATTCTTAATCCTTGATTCCAATTTTAGGAGGGACTTCTATACAATTCCAATCTCCATCTTTTGAAGTGGCTAATAGTGGCCTAGTTTTTAGTTTACATTCGGCTATCCATGCCAATATTGTTATATCATAGCACATTCAGGGGATCCATGAGCCATCTCATATGACATTCATCTATACTGGTATTTTGTAATTTATCTTCACATTATGGTGTAACAAAGGAGCCAAAGGTCTAGTTAACATTTTTATTCTTGAGCCACCTATTCAGAAGGATTGGACACATGATCTAGACATCGAATAGCACATGCATGATTAATTAACTTGACATAGTTAGCTATGATAGAGCCAAAGGGCCTGCCTTTGCATTATTTAGCCAAATATTAGGGGATTGAAAACTTAGCTGATTCATTGATATAACTCTTGGTTTAACATAATTCCAACATCACCCAACATAACTTAGTAGCATAATAGGTTTTGTATTGATTCATGTACCTGATGAGGTGTATTCATTCATTTATTTTTCTTCCTCTCTCTTTACCCAAATTTGTACATTATTATTTTAGACATAGCATATATAATAAGAACTAATCTACTTTTACTTTCCTTTTTGTAAAATTACATAGTACAACATGGTTTCACTATACACAATCCAACATCACACAGCTTCTTAGACTTAGCCTCACAAGTAATTTCAGGTATTTTTCTCTTTTTCTCTTTTATCCTAGTATTTTTCTTTGCTTCATAGTTATAATAAAGCAGGGGAAATTTTAGTCATACTAAAATTCAATGTGTACAAATTAAGCATGACTTGTGAAACCCAAACCATAGGTCTATCCTATTCACATAGCCCACTTAGGCATGTTTTCACTATTTCCTAGTCATTTGAAGCCTTTTAGATTTATCCCCTATTATCTTGGACTCCTCTCCTCTCCTAGGCATATATCTATCCAATAGGGTCCCTTTCCCCTTAGAAAAAAATGTCATAGGTTGGACTATAGTGTTGGGACCCAGGGTGTCCACTTTTCAATGTTATTGTCCAAGTCCACAATAGCCTCAAATGGTCAGATTTTCCCAAATCCTTATCTTTTCCCTTGTCAGCCTAATGTGAGTTCATCTAGCCCAAGATCACTAGTTTCCTTATAAAATCCCATTGAAATGTCATTTATAAGGGTTGGCAATCATTCAAAAGGCACAAGCTAGAAATATACTAAAGCACACTCAAGCAAATATTCCTATTCTCTACATACAACCAACCACTATTATTTCTAGCCTATCCAAGCTCCTACACTAGTCACGAGTCATCTCAAGCTTTCCCAAAGTTGCATATAGTTGCATTGCATACATAAGATTTCATAATACACATTCAAATTAGGATAACTACATTGGCCTTGATCCCTCTTTAGAGTATTGGTATGTAGGCAACATGCCCACACACAGGATGCGATCACATGTTTAGTGCATATTACACACTAAGCCCTTTTTCCAGTTGGATTCAAATCACCTATCAAGTATGAAGAGTAAATAGGATCCTTGAAGATAAATTCAATTACGCATGGAGCTTCATAAATAACCAAGATTTAATATTTAAGGCATAGGGTCTCCTAGAGTAGATGAATAGAAATCAGAAAGCTTAGAAAGTTGAGACGCTAAGGAATACAATGCCATAACTTGGACTATAGCACTACACCTCTAGCTATCCCATTTTCATTTACTCTATCTAGGTAGATAATAGACTTTTGGATCTTATTTCTAACAGTCTACCCAACTAGATCAACAATTTATAACCTCTATCTCCTCCATCTTAGCCCAAAATTAGCTAAGTTTTACTCTCTAGCCCCTTGTTTTCTATTTTTAGAAATCAATTAAGCACATCTATATTCAATAAATCAATAGGTTAACTAAGTAACATTTATTTACTAATTTTCCCCTTAATCTAGACCCCTTTATTATTTAGGAAATTAACCCTTATAGTTTCCCAAATTTAGTAAAACACATATGCACATCAATGATAAAAGTTGTGCAAAAGGCCTATATTTCTACAAAATCTAACAAATAATGTCCAAAGGATAAATGGTCCAACTTGGTCTATGATTGGAATTGTATCTTCAAAATGGTTTATGTTAAAACTTAGACTAAAAAAATCTAACATCAAATGGTCAAGTGGTTGAATAAAAAATGGCATTCAAAAGTCTAAGTTCAAAGTGTTTCAACCAAGTCTAATCTAAGAAAACAAAAGTTGCTAGGTATTTTTTCCAAATGCGACATCAAATCTAGGCTTAAAATAGGCATTTTCTAGGTCTTTAGCCAAATGTAGAATAAAATCTAGACTTAAAAATAAGGTGAGAGATTTAATCTTATAAATTTGGAACACTTTGGCATAAAAATGGAATTCATAATTAAACATGAACTTGGTCAATTGGTATAAGACATGAAACAAAAGGCATATGGATAAATATGTTCTTTATCCCAAATCTAGACATAAATAATAATGAAAAGTAGGCTTCTTTTGAACAAACAAACTAGATAAAATTGAACAGCATAATGGTACTAGGCATAGATCCAAAGGGCATATGTGGTTTTATTTTAGATAAATGGCATTTGAAATAAGAAAAAAAAATCTTGAAATGATTTAAATAGTGTAAAAATGTTATCACACTCTAAAGATATAATTAATGGTTGGTTCCAAGACTCTAACACACAAAAACTCAAAATTATTTGGGTAGCATAACATTACCCCTTCCAATCAAATGACTCACACACATAGATTTATCAAAATAATAAAGCAAAGGTATATGATCAAAAATGTCAGCATAACACTTCCTCAAAAAAAAGAGTGACATAAATAAAACTCATTTTGACATGGCATAACAATATATATATATATATATATATATATATATATAATACTCATGAACGTGCAATAAAGGATAAAATGACACAAGAACTATATATATATATATATATATATATATATATATATATATATATATATATATATATATATATATATATATATATATATATAATACTCATGAACGTGCAATAAAGGATAAAATGACACAAGAACCTATGTGTAATGTCCTAGATCCTAAAACTAACAAGGTTACATAATATTGTCAAATTCCATCAATATACTTCCTCTTGGGATGATTTTAATTGTTAATCTAAAAATAAAAGTGAAAAAAGTAGGGTTTTTAATCCCCCTCTTATCTTAAAAGTTTATACTATGACATGGATCTTTGGACTACTCACCTTGTATCAACAATATGTCTATGGCAAGTGGGGTTGTTCTAAAACTAAATTTTTTCATGTTTCTAAATGGTCCCAAGTGTGGTTAGCACAAGATATGTTCAAATCATTTATATCTACATAAACTAAATTATTATAAAAAAAGTCTCGTACTTTTCACAACCATTACATCTGTCACTTGCTTATTGTAGTGCAATGTTTAAGTTACCCCTATGGTCTGAGGTAGTATCTTACTAATGGAGTTTGATTAACCACTCAAGAAAACATCCCAGTAAGTAGACATCAATTTGTATACCCCGTCATGGAGTGGGATTGAAATTATTTTGGTATATGAATTCCTATGTTAATGCTTCCCTAGATAACCCATGAGGAGGCTATGCACTCCTGCTCACAAGCCAAAATGCATGGAAATAAGTAACAATTGAAAAGACTTCAGGATCACATTTATATCACCCAAATCATATGGATTTGAGGAAAGCCTTAACAACATTCTTTTCATTCCCTTGGACAATGCACAAATGCAAATAATGAGAACTTTTATATCTTGAGTTCCCTAAAGGGGATGAGGGGAGAGAATACATGCATCAATCATTTTATGAAAAATAACCAACTTTGAAATAACAAGCATAAAATAAAACACTCTTAAGAATATGTAATATAAGTTTGAGTGTTTATTTTAATGCATGAAAATGAGATGTTTTATTAAGTTTTTGGCCCCTTGTCATTAGTTGAAAAACTTGAAAAACTTTGAAAATATCTAAGGCATTAAAATGAACTAGGTCCATTTTTAAACACCAAAGATAAAGTAAGCAAGATTTAACCACATTCAAACTTGATTTTTTTCTACTTAGGTCCTATAATTTTTAGAGGGTTTTTTCCTATTTCAAAGCCCAATTATGAATGAGAAAACAATATTTCAAAATAATCTCTTGCGTTTCTCTATTTTCTCTATTTCAAATATTGACATCGATCCATGTCGAGATCGATGTCAGTCTGTATAAATTAAAGTCGATCGACACAAGTCGACATTGATTTATTTCAAAACATAAAAAATCATATGATTTGTTTTCATAAAAATATGGTTAGCAAGATGAACACAAAAATAATATTTATCATAAGATCCTATAGGCAAATGGTCATATAAAATGATATTTCGGCCTTTAGACACAACAAAAGCTAGAAAACTCAAGAAAAGATTTTTAGACACATTTCCATCATGCTCTCTTTTACACACATAGGTCGATCGATCCTGGGTGGATAAAAATTGATTCTAGTAGGATTTATGTTGGTTCTATCAAGATCAGAGTCAATCTCTATGTAAATTATGTGTCACTAAAAAATAGAATAGGTGAAAAATAAAGGTAAAACTTGAATTTTGAATATTTTCAAGCATTCATTAGAAAAACTAAGATCTGCATATTAGTCTCCTTGCATGTAGGGGATGATTGAGGTCCCACCAAGCATGTCATTTATAATCATAGGAGTCCAAGAAAGGAGGTTAGTCTTATGTGAGTTCAAGAAATAAAACTCAAATAAAAACATACTAACACTTACACTCCAAGCCTAGAACATAGGGGATCTTAGTAACAAAAGGCAATTGAAATCACAACTAAAAAATAAAATACAATGAATCCTTTACCTTCCTTGAGAGTTCCAAAATGCTTTTTTGAGTGGCTTGCTTGGTTTATGCATCAAGTAGTCCTTGGAAAATGAAATTTGTTAGCTCCTTCTCTCCTTGGCACCATGGCTTTGATGTGTCTTGATGTTGATTTGGCTCAAGATTTTGGCATTATAACACTACTTAAAATGAAATTTTGGGTTTATAACACTAAATCAAATGGCTTGTCTCTCTCTAAATTTGCATTATAACTTTGGCTTATGAGAGATTAAAATTCAAGAGACATGATATTGTATTTATAGCCCAAGGATTTAACTCTCATCCAAGGTGAATTAGGGTGGAGTTAAAGCTTGAAATGGGTTTAAACCTAGTCTAGGTGAGTCAAATATAACCTTAGAAGAGTTAATAATTATCAATTAATCATGATTTGCAATTACTAGGCATGGGTCTCCAAAATGAGATATTTTAGGATATTTTCAAAGAGCTTGACAACTCATAAAGGCAATGACGATAGGCTAGGATATTTTGAATTTTTGAATTTCATTTTTTAGTTATTAATTAATTTCACATGAATAATTAAACTAGGCATTGAATTTGGTTTAGCTTTTTAATTAATTCTGATTAGCCATTTTGCATTTCCAAGATTTTATTTAAGTGTGCAAGTGCCCACTTAATAGGTCCATAGGCCAAATTGACTATTATGATGCCATAAGATGATTAGATATGAATCCATGAGAGGTTATTATTGAATTTATAATTCACTCCCTTTGTTGTTGTGAGGCCTCCTAAGATCATACAAAATTTCAGTGCGGTTGTGAGGTCCAAAGTGCTTCTGGTTGAATAATCACAGATGCTTTCCATTTGTACCTGAGCCTAAACTATAGGTGTAAATCTACGTATTAGGGAAATAATGATTAATGCCAACATAAGGATATCAATGCATATCTTTGTGAAAGGTTTCATGGCATGTGGGTCAAAAGGTGAGCAAAGCTTTAGAGTGTGGGTCCCCAAACTCTGAAATGACCAAGTGAAAGAGGCAGTGCAAGAAGTGGTTATGAGAACACTCTAGAATGCATAGAAACTTCATCTTAGTGCATGTTATTCTTTTAAAGATTATTCACTCCCATATAACATGGCTCCAAACTCAAACATAGGATCTCACATATGTTCTCTTAAATGGTACAGCTTATAACCTTTCTTTTGCCATCACCACATGGTAGCCATGTGCTCACTTAAGCATAAGGAAGTTTTTAGCTTCCCAAAAAAAGCATCAACCACTCATGTGTCACACCCATGCCACTCTTATCCATAAATTTTAAGAGCTTCCCTAAGATTCCATCAAATCACCACATGTCAAGAGATTGGTAGATTTAATGAAGGTTATTGGAGGTAGTTGAGATGAATTCAAGGTGATGTTAGAATTAAATATGAGAGTGGATACTTGGAATTAGGATTTGAAGTACATTCCATCTTCTGCCATTGATAGGGAAATATTCTAATTTATAGTGCATGTGCATCCATAAGTGATCCTATCATCAACCTAGGTCCAATCAGCAAGAAGACTTAAAAAAGCATGGCCATAGTACCACAAATTCATTAAATTTTTCACCCATCACCCAAGTGGTGTATTTATTGTAAAACTAGCTTGATCTTTTATAAAAGCTTAGTTCTTTCATTGTAAAAAGGGTTGAAATATTTTTAATATCCTCATGTTTTAGAAATTTTCCCTCCATGAGCACTTGTAGTATCTAAACCCTTATATGCTAATGAGAATTAAGTTCACCTATTTTTTCTATTCTGATGATCTATGTGTTCTTTGTGTTTGTTGATTTTTGTCTATGGGTAATGTTTACCCCTCTCATTTTTCATTAATCCCTTGCACCTCCTCATTAAACTCAAAGCTCACATGAAGGTCATACCCTATGCACACCAAGGTTTGTATAGGCTTTATCTGTGGATAATCTTCATCCCTCTCAATGTTGTGTTATGTTCCCATGCCTCTATATGAAACATTTATGCATTTAGAGTGACTCGATAGAAATTATGTGATATTATCTTGTTCTCAAAGGTTTGCATTGTGTTTATAATAATAATAATAACACTCACTCTATTCTAGGTGCATTTTTGTTTACTTTATGCACTCTCTTACCTTTTCCCTCCCTTTTCCTTAGCAAATTATTAAGTTTACACTAGTGGTAGATTACCTTTCTACTCTTTTAGCCTACACATTGGTCTTAAACCAAGTGTGTTTAAAATAGAAGGAATCCATCCTACTCAGAGACTCATCCCAAGGAGTGTAAGGGTCCTATACCTTGGGGATGTTTCCATCATTGCAGTGAGATAACTAATGATCATGCACATAGCTACATGATAATACTTCCACACCCAGTGCCTTGGATTCTTACACATCATGCAAAGACTTCATGCTCAGCACCCCACCACAAAGCTTCCCACATTGAAAAGCATCAATGGGTGCACATTTAAAATGATAATAATTTATGGCACACCTAGTGGGACTAATAGGAGAATCTAAAGAATTGGTGATTTATTGAACCATAAAGTGTAGTGGATATTAAACAAGAGCACTTGGAAACTCCTAACATATATTGTTTATGAAGGCTAGCCTCTTTATTTACATGGAAAAAATAACAAGGTCATTTATAATAGGCATCAATTTCCAATTTAGTGAGCTTCCAATTCCCTCTAGAAGAAGGAGAATTAGACCATATGCATCCCCTATTATAAGGTACAACATAAGTTATTCTCTATCTAGATCCCAGTCTATACTATAATTTGGAAGGTTATATTCTAAGGGAAGCCTATTCCCTACCACATACATGATGCTACTAAGAAATCAAGTGCTTGTGCCTTTCAATAGTGGAAACCCATTGGTTCTATCATAGTATGATGACATTCTAGTGTTCACTCTTAAGAGCCTTCCCTATTTCATAGGTGAGAATTCAATCTCCCCTAAATAGCATATCCAAGATATTGTAAAAATCTCACAGTACACCATCTCATCCAAGACAACATTATAGTCATATTACTAGCTTCTTCCTTGAAAAAAAAATCTTTTTAATGGTATCAAAGCTTGCAACCAAATTCCATTCATAAATAAGATGAGCTCGATGTAGAATTATGCAATCAATTCAAACATTAGAGTGATCACATGTCCCTAATAGAGCAACTCACAACCATAAAGTAAGAACTACATGAAATTATGGCTGAATTCAAATTCAAGTTATAGAGGGGTTAGGATAGAATCCTTGCATTTTGTAAGATATCTCCTAACATTACATTCTTGTATTTCCTAAAAGCTCTTAATAGTGATATAGTAGTGATGATTTAATCTATGGGAGGCATGGTTCTCCATAATACCTATGAAGTAGTTATACACATTGAGAATTGCTTAATCTAATTAGGAAAGATTTTACTTAGACCCCATATGCCTATATTTTTAGAGCCTCCTCTTAATACAATAATTGTGAAACCCATCCTAGTGCCTATCCTTATTATAGTGAGCCCATTTGCTTTGTACTCTGCTCCTTCTAATGAATTGCATGAAGTGAAATCACTATTACAAAGTTTTGAGAATGAGATAGTTTCCCTCAAAAGACAAAAATTTTAGTGCCCTAGACATCGGTTGTTCATTCAATAATAATAGTAAAATAGACATATCTACCAAGGCAATGAGCAAGCATAAAATCAGATCACATATAATAGAGTGCCTTATGTACTAAAATTTGATGATGATATCACCTCTAGGGCCCTTGTTCCAATATAGAACAATCTAACATAGGATTTTGAATGGTGTTTCCCATACGTCTAGTCACATGATCATGCCACGTGCACAAATGGAGTTCTAAACCAAGTGCTTATAGTGTAAATCATGCTTTAATTGTAGAAAGAAACAAGTAGTGTAGCCTCACAAATGGGAGAATCCCAAATGCCAACTCAACCATAGGATGGGTCTACCTTTGTCAATTGTCAAGAGGAGGATTTGGGATATATAAACCAAAGTACTATACCTAGTGAAAGAAGCATTACAATTGATTTCAACACAAGGTTCAAAATAAGAGCTAAAAATAAGGCCCCACTTACTTCAATGCCCACATCATCAGTGCATAGGTTACCTATGTAGGTGTGCAAGCTAAGGTACCCATGCAAGCCTTTCACCTAGAGAAATCTATGTAGGAGGAAGGACCACCTCAAATCAATGCACTAACACCAAGAGAGGTTGTTACTCCAAAGTTGAAACCTAGGGGATCTCAGGTTCCCTTTAATATAGTGGACTAGATGAAGAAGATGAGCCTTAATATCAAATTTTTGGATGTGCTTACAATTCCATCCTAGTATAATTTCTTACAAGATGTGTTAAAAGGCTTCCAAGAGTGTCATTCCCCTAAACCAGTGCCACTACTTATATGAGTTTATGCTAGTCAAAAGAGGAAAGGTAGGTACAGAATGTCAATAATAAGCCATCCCCATTCTATGTCTCTTTGATCATTTACTAATACCTAGTGCATAATTGTGTGATTGACTTTGGCACCAGTAACTCAGTAATGCTAAGGAATATTATAAACACACTCAAAATTACGTATACCCTTATTTCAAAAGGAGTGGTTCAACTTGATGACATAATAATCAAAGATGTAGGTGTAAACAAGGACTTGAATCTAACACTGCATGCATTCCTAATCCTTTCTATTGTACAAAACATCATTGTCATTGACTTAACTCCATATTTCACAATCTATCTCTCTTGAGACTTTATGGCAAAGATGGGTAGGTATTTATCATTAGATTGGTCACATATGCTACTAAAAAATACATATGGGACAAAATTAATCATAAAGGTAGAGCCTATCTTCAAAATTCATGGCAATCCATACACTCCTAGCCCAATTGAGGAAAACTATGCAATGTTTGGTCAAGAGGAAAACGTAATTCTCCAAGAAACCACAACACCACTGGAAGAGGTCCCAGATGACCTACTAGATGAATGGGTATGTGAGAATTTTGAATATGATCCATATGATAATGTAGAGACTAGCTTTGGAATATATGTTACATCATAGTAGAGAATCCATCACTACCTAAACTCATGAAGGTGTACAAGAATCCTGAAGGCATATGGTAGTTATACTTCAATGTCTCCCAGAGTAGGAATGGTGTAGGATTTGGTATCATGTTGGTATAATCCTAAAAGGAAAAATATTTCCATGCCTTTAGACTATAGTTCACTTACATGAACAATTCTACCAAGTATGAGGCACTAATTCAAGGCCTTTAGTTTGCACAAAAGAAAGAAATCAAAGCATTGTAATCACTAGGTAATAGTGAATTGATTTTCAAACAAGTCTGAGTGCAGAGCATGACAAAAAATGTCTTGATGAAAGCCTACAAACATAGGGTGTGGTATATGATTGAAGGGTTTTATGCCTTCAACATCACCTTTTTTCCAAGAGTGTAGAATGCCAACATAGATAGGCTAGTAAATGTAGGTACATAATATGACATTCTTCATGACATAATGAAAGAGTCTAAATAGCTCATCAAGCTTATGGTCAGACTAGTAATTCTTGATAACATGGAGAACTATAAATTATTCAAGAGCAATGATAAAATCATCAATTTCCTACAAGATGAGGCAAAGTTTTACACCATAAACTAGGTGTAATTTTAAGCCCAATACGAAGATCAAGTCATCTAATTGAAAGGAAATAAATTTCTTAAATGGCTGGTCACCCTAGAAATTTTCTTTGATTTTGATGACCAAATAAAAGGAGAAAGGCACAACATGATAGCCAAGTAAGATATATCTATGCCTATAACTATTATAGAAGGAAAGAATCTTAAAGTTGGTAAGGTTTGCTCCATGCTAGAAATTAAAAGCTTAATTCAACTCAATAGGAGATATGATGACATCTTCACATGAAATTATAAAGATCTTAGAGGTTTTGATCTAGGTATCGCACAACATACAATTAAGCTAGACCCTAGTGTGCAACCTATACATCAAAGATAGAGGCCCATTAATCCAAAGCCGGAAGTATTGATGTGTAAATATCTCTCCAAACTCAATGAGGCTAGTATAATACTTCCAATCAAGCACTCCTCATAGGTCACCAACTTGGTACTAGTAAAAAAGAATAATGGGGAGATACGTCTCTACATGGACATTAAGGACTTGAATAAAGCTTCTCTTAAAGACCATTATCCTCTTCCCATGGATCAAATCTTGTAAATAGTCATGAGCATGGAAAGATTTTAACTTCTAGATGGTTATTTAGGTTATAACCAAATCCAAGTGTAGGAGTGTGACCATTATAAAACTACATTTACCACTAAGTGGGGAACTTTTTCATACCAGTGCATGTTATTCAACTTAATGAAAGTAAGCATGACCTTCCAAAGAGAAATGAACATGGATTTCAAAGAGTTCATGAATAAGATCATCTTGGTTTACCTAGATAACATAAATATTTTCTCTAAGTGTGTAGAGGATCATTCGGGTCATCTATAGTAGGCCTTTCAAAAGTTCCATGAATTTAGAATATCCTTGAACTTAAGCAAATACATCTTTGTAGTACATGAAGGCACCCTTATTAGGCATATTATTTCTAAATATGGACTTGCAATTGATCTAGATTGAGTTAAGGCTATTACATCTCTTCCCTTTCTAAGCCACAAAAAGATTCTCTAGAGTTTCTTGGGGAGAATAAACTTTGTGAGAAGGTTCATTCCTAACTTTGCCATCCTGGTCAAGCCTCTCCCTGCAATGCTAAAGAAGAACACCACATTGGGTTGGGTGTGTGAAGGCAAAGGTAGTTTTGAGGCCATCAATCATGCCATCATGCAAGTTCCTACTTTGATTAACCTAGATTATAGTAAAAATTTCATCTTTTATGCATTTGGTGGAGCTAAAGGCATCTTATCCATATTGATGCAATAAAACAAAGAGCATTTAGAGCAACCAATCACCTTATTCTATAAGGAATTGAAGCATTATGAGTGGCACTACAACTTTATAGAGAATCACACACTCATATTAATATGGGTGCCAAATAGATTTAGGCACATACTCTCCAACAATAAGATCCAACTCATGGTCATGCACTTAGGTATCAAATATTTCTTACTTAGTAGAGACATTAATGAAAAAAGGGTTGGATGGATCACTAAAGTGATGGAGTATGACATAAACATCCAATTCACAAAGCTATTCTGAGGAAAGGGACTATATGAGTAGTTGGTGGAAGTATCAAGTCAAAAGATGACATAGTCTTAGTATCACATAAGTTAGAGCATACAAATGAAGAAGCTATTAAAACTAGACACAGGACATAAAGACCTTCCTTTATCACAATGTATATCCACCTAACCTCAACAAATCTAAGTTTAGGCATTTATATTTATAATCCATTCCTTATGTGCTAGTATGGGGTGTGATTTTATAGAAGGATCTCAATGGGGTCCTCCTAAGGTACATAGATCCAAAGCAAACAAGCATAATCCTTAAAGAATTCCATGATGGCCTTTTAGGAGACCATTATTCACCTAAGACCACTACTATGAAGATCATGCAAGCTAGTTATTTTTTGCCAACTCTATTCAAATATGTGATTATATACAAGCTTGAAAAAAATGGGCCTTCTTCATAGGTAAACAAAGGATTGCATCCTTACCACTACACCCGATTCAAGCTAGCCAACCCTTTGCATAGTGGGGATTAGATTTCATAAGAATGATTAACCCACCATAAAGTGATGGGCACAAGTGGATTCTCATAGTCACTGACTATTTCACATGGTGGATAAAAGTAGTTTCACTCAAGAAGGATAATGAGACATCCATCCTCAACTTTTATGAGGGAATTATAGTGAGATTCAACATTATAACCACCATTATCTCCAATAATGTGTTGGCTTGACTTAGAACCAAAATTAGTGAATGGGCCATAAAGCATAACATCTACTTGAGTAACTCATCAAACTATTACCCTCAAGGTAATGGTCTAGTTGAATCCACAAAAAATAATCTAATCCATATCATAAAGAGGACTTTGGAGGATAACTAGTGATCTTGGCACACTAAGCTCAAGACTGTGCTTTGGGCTAATCAGATCATACCTAAGAGAGTGTTTGGAAATTTACCCTTTATTATAATTTATGGAAGGGAAGCTAGATTACCATCATGCCTCAAGTTTCCTTCATTAGAACTTACACACCAATTGGAGATACTTGAGAGTGATCCCCTTGAGGAAAGAATGAAAAAACTCATGAATCTCAAAGAAAATAGAGTGCAAGTTGCACGTACCATGGAACTTTAACAAATGTAGAATAAGATGGTCTTTGAAACAAAAGCTAGTGCTAGAAGTTTTCAAGAAGGGGACTTAGCACTCAAATGGGATGCTGGTAGAGTGAAAACCAAAAGACACACCAAGTTTGATGCAATATGGAATGGTCCATATACCATCACTAGTTGCAATCCATCCAATGCCTTCTATTTCTCCAAAATGAATAGAGAAGAGCTAACTATCATGTCAATGGGATTCATCTCAATCACTATCTCCATTAATTATTTTTATATATTTATAAATAATTAGAGTAGATGTTTTTCATTTCCCTAAAGGTACACCTCATGTGCCCTTATTTTTAGATTAGTTTTATTTCCTCTAAGCACTTATGTGTAGTGTTTTATTAGCTTAGGTCTTTTCCTTTAAGAACTTTTGGCATAGTTTTTGTCTTTTTAGGTGAATGTCAATTCATTTCAATAATCTAGAAGCACATAGTTAGCACATCTATAGGAGTAATAACTAGATGTTCCAAAATCTCCATGCCCAATGGATTGATCAAAGGCTATTGGGTTCCCACTTGGTAGGCAAGTGGCCTACAAAGGTTTTCAGAAGTGTTAACTTTATAAATCTCCCCCTCAATCAGTGTGAGACCTCCTAGGATCATACTTAAGGTTAGAATAGTTGTGAGATCCCAAGTGCTTTAGGTAGAAGAATTGCAAACACTTCCCATCTACACCTAAGCCCAAACTAGAAGCATAGATCTACATAGTAGGGAAATAACGATTCACACCAACATAAGGATATCAATGCATATATTTGTTCAAGTTTTTATGGCACATGGGTTAAAATTCATGCAAATTTTTAAAGTATAGGTCCCCATACTCTGAAATAACCAAGTAAAAGAGATGGTAAAAGAAGTGGTTATGGAAACACTCTATCACACCTAGAATATTCATCTGAATGTGCACTCTACTTTAAAATATTTTTCTCACCCATCCAACATGGCTTCACACCCATGTGTATGATCTCACATCTACACCCTTGAATGTTGTAACCCATAGCCTTTCTTTTATCATCACTATGTGGCATCCATGTGCTAACTTAAGCATAAGGAAGTTTTTAGCTACCTAGAAGAAGCACCAACCATCCATGTGGCACACCTATGCCATTCGTATCCATAAATTTAAAGATATTCCCTGAGAGTCCATCAAAGTACCACATTTTAGGAAGTTGGCAGAGTTAATGAAGGTTATTGGAGATAGTTGAGATGAAATTGATGTACTATTAGAATTCAATATGAGAGTAGCTATTTAGCATCAAGATTTGAAGTACATGCCATCCTCCAACACTGATAGGAAAATATTCTAGTTTCCAATTCATGTGCATCCATAAGTTATCCTATCATCAACCCAAGTCCAATCATCAGGTAGACTTCAAAAAGCATGGCAATGGTGCTAAAAATCCATTAAAAGTTTCACTAGTCACCCAAGTGGCACATTTATTGTAAAACTAACTTGATATTATATAAAATATTCATTCTTCCATTGTAAAAAGGTTTGACATATTTTTAGTATCCTCATGTTGCATAAATTTCCCCTCCATGAGAACTTGTATTGACTAAACCCTTGTGTGCTAATGAGAATTAAGTTCACCTCTTTTTGTTATTCTGATGATCTATGTGATTTTTGTGTTTGTTGATTTCTATCTATAGGTAACATTCACCCTTCTCATTTATCAATCATCCCCTGTACCTCCTCATTCAACTCAAAGCTCACATGTAGGTCATACCCTATGCACACCAAGTTCTACATAGGCTTTGTCTATGGATAATCTTCACCCCTCTCAATGTTTTACTATGTTCCCATGCCTCTATATGAAACATTTATGCATTTAGAGTGACTTAGTAGAAATTGTGTGATATTATCTTATTCTCAAAGGTTTGCACTATGTTTATGATAATACGAGTGCTCACTCTATTCTAGGCACATCACATTTTTATTTATGTACTCTCTTACCTTCTCCCTCCCTTTTCCTCAACAAATTATTAGGTTTCAACTAGTGGTATATTACCTTTTTTCTTTTAGGCCTGCACATTGGTCTTAAACTAGGTGCATTTAGAATAGAAAGAATTTATCCTACTCCTGAGACTCATCCCAAGGAGAATAAGGGCCCCGTGCCTTGGGGATGTTTATATCATTACAAAGAGATAACTGATGTTCATGTATGAAACTATACAATAATACTTCTATGCCTAGTGCTTTGGAATATTGTACCTTGTGCAAGGCCTCACACTTAGCACCCCACTGCAAAGCTTCTCATACCATAGAGCATCTATGGATGCATGTTTCAAATGACAATAATTATTGTTACATATGATAGGATACCCCAATTAAGGATGTCTTAACATGATTTTGAGATTTGATGAATGATGTGTAATAAAATTTTGGGGCATTTAGTGATTCTTAGGCTTAATTTTCAATGGTTAGTAGGCAATGATCTAAAGTCTAACCAAAAGCTAGTTGTGGCCAATTTGAGGTGTCTACAATTTATTTAGCCATTTTTTGGGGGTTTGGGTGCATTTTATCAACATGCATCAAAATTCATGCCAAAGAGATTTGATTAGATAAAAAATAATAGATTATTTCTAGTTTTTTCAAGTTCCCAAATAGGTCTTCATTAGTTTATAGCTTGGTCATATGGATTTTGTGCTATACAAGGTTTGTGCTTCCCATATGCATCTTTGCATGTAGTCTTTAGAAAGTTCAATCTGATTTTGGGTTTACACAATATGAATGGTGGGTTTTACATCCTTATATTGGTTTTTAATTCCTTTTGATTAAGTACCTAGAAATGTTGGCTTCATCGAAAATAACTCATCCAAATAGACAAACTCCCTTCCTTACATCCCTCTTCATGACCCTTTTTTGGCCTTGACATTCTTCATGGGAATCCTACCATTTACATCAATCCCATTCCTTTTTTAGACCAAAAATACTATCTTTTCCTTACCTTGTGTGTATCTCATGAGGAAACACAATGATTAAAGTTATACATTGGGTAGATCCATGTCATTCTACATTTTTTGGCTTAAATCCATCTAGATCCTTCTCAGCTTCCTTTGAATCCAATTTGCCTTCCATTCAATGCCATTCAAGTTAGATTTTTTCCTTTTACATAACCCATTCTCTACAAAATGTTATTTTTATTAAAACCACTTATTTTATAAAAAAATATATTTTCACATATATTCATGGTTTTATAAATTTTGGAGTCGTTTTCATTTATTGTATTGGGTGGGACTTTTCAAAAATTAGCTTGAATTTCATTTAACATGAATTTGTATTAATATTAAGTGTGTTAAAGGTTAACTTACATTTTTTTAACATGCATACATATTAGTAATAAGAATAGTAATAAAAATGAGGGAGTTTTACTTGTGGGAAGCATATTGTATGTTGGGTTTATTGACTACAAAGGTGGATTTTATTTTATATGATGTCTTATTTTTTATTGTTTTTGTATAAAACAATATATTAGATTAAAGGAGATATTATTGATTGTATTTTTATTGAACCTATACCTTTGTTATTTTTCTTGTCAAAGATAGAGGGTGAGGTCTAATTTGGCAGGTGGTCAAACCCATTCATAAGTAAACCTTCTTTTATTCTCTTTCTTCTTGCTTACTCATTATTCCACATTTATACTCTTCTCACAAATGCATGTTTAGTGGTCACCAACATCCATTTTGGGTGGCTATTTTTGGATAAAATTGGTGAATTTTAGGCAATTCTAAGGACCACATAATCTCCAAATTATGTTTGGTGTCAAGGGATCTTCCCTACAAACCAACCCTATATTATGATAGGGAGCACACCTAAGGAACTACCCTCAAACCCAACAAAGGAAATGTCCCCTTGACCCTGGTAGGGGATGCTACCCATAAGCCCCTACATCATGGCCCCTTGTTCAATACTTCTACTGTACTTTATTTCAATATATGGTGAGGTTTGATTTGATAAGAGATTAGATCCCCACACAATAATATTTTCTATCTTGTTGAGATTTGTACACAAAACATTATTGGTAGATCCCAACATCTTCTTAGGCATGTTTACATTGTCATTTTCTACACTAATTGCTCACATTTAGATGTATTTTTAGTTTTTTATGATGCTCATTTATTGAGACATGCATTATCACTTGTGTAGTATTTTCTCTTACATTTCTAGATGCATTGTCAACTAAGTCTGACATCGTCACATTGAGCATGAATTATACTCGAAAACTTTGGGTGGGTCATTTTTGATTGCCTTGGATGGTTTTTTGTGGGCCATACTTTATATTTTATGTTTGCACTTTATTTTCATGACTTATGTGCCACTTTAGTGTTATGTTCATAGATTTTTCACATTTGTGGATGCAATATTAATTAAGCCCAACATCCATTAATTGAGTGTGCATTGTTACTTGTGTAATGTTTTTATCATTTCACTTCTTTAGTGTCTTATCTCATTCATGTCAACTCCACTTGAGAGATACTAGATGATGAGGAGATTTTATTATACACTAGTGGTTATTATTAGTAATATTGACTATACTTCTTTGTGTGCTTACATGAAACACTTGCTCACAAGAAATAATCATACTCCATTACTATATGGATAGATTCCTACCCCTTCTAACTTGATTAAATATAATAAGTGGGATAACACTTATCACAAGGTTCTTGGTACCTTACTATTATATGTTTCCATGGATCTTCATTTCCATGGGGAACATACTACATGCCCTTGCATTATTTAGAGCATCTTACAATCTTTTTTTGGAGATCCTATTAAGATATATATCACTCCTCCTACTCCTCTTCCTATCATCTCTTAAAATATTATTTTACTTGCTCATCCTACTCCTATTTATTATGATGACATATATATGGTGGACTATGCTCTTCCTTTTGTTGATCTAACACTATCGGATGAGATTCTACCCAACCTCCGTAAATCAAGATTACAAAGCAAGCTAGTTCATGTGTTATTAAATAAAACCCATAATAAGAATAAAGAACATAATGTGCTAAGCCTACTCCCTCGATGGGTGGTGTTAATTAAATCAAGACATCAATTAAGAAAGCATGACAATTAATACCTTCTTGTAGTCGCTCTCCTTAAAAAATGGTCAATAAATGTGCTTATGCTTGAATTTGGTGTTTAAAGTATTTTTTAATGTAATGTATCATGTGCCTCTATCATCTCTTAGTTAACCAATGGATTTGGTTCCTTGATTTTTCAATTATAGGGAATGATTGAAGATTTTATAGCACTATTTTTACATAATAACATTGCACAACTAAAGATTTATGAAGGTTTTGTGGATAATAACATTAAACAAAACAGCTTAAAAATTATGGTCATGGCTCACATATTTATAGCTTTATAGACATGTGGATAATCAAATTTTATCATTCATCCTGAGATCAAGATGTGTGGCCAAGGATTAATTAAATTTTAGAGGATAAAGACAATAATATTTTGGAATAAGTGAGCATTAATGAGGCATGGGTAGGTTTAAACCTGATATTTATCTCCATTAATGCCTATTACTTAACACTCCTTTAATGATGCCATGGGTGATGTCATGGCCTAGATATTTTTAATTATGAATTTCTAATAATATACATTCAATAATTTCCATGGATTTTCCACTTAAGCTCCTAATCTAATTTGATTTGCTTAATGGATTTTACTTAGTATTTTGTAATTCTTGGAAATTAGTTGCATGTTTAATCAAATTGGTTTAAAATGTCAATTTACTTGGTCATAATTTGAATAAATTAGAATCATAATAAGGTGATAATTACGTATAGTGTACTATCCTAATTAGGATAATATATATGTGTAGTGACACATGCACATGACATGTGTTGATGAATCAAGGGATTTTAGTGGTCTAGGACATCACTTTTCTTGGTCATAATTTGACTCAACTTTAATTAAGAAAAGATAATGATTATATAAAATGCATTACCCCACTCATGGATAAATTTAAAAGAATCACCACTTGCACATGATGTGTGTATATGAATTAAAGTGTTTCAGTGATTTTGGTCAAGATTGTGCATTGTTGCAGATTGTTGTTTAGATTTGCCATTTTAGCACAATAGTGATAAGAATAATATGTCTAAATTTTTTCCATGTTTTAGAATGAGTGGAAAGATATTTGTTTGAGGCAATATATTTTCAAAGAATAAAAAGGTCACTTAAAATGATCATAATTAGAAGAAAAAAATGATGTCCCACTTTCTACTAAATTTTCCATGAGTCACAAAGAAATAGGGTTACAAAAATGCCCCAAATAGTATTTGGGTGGCCCATGATGTCCCATTGAAGGAAGGATGAAAATTTTTATTTGATGGTTTAGTCCTTGATCGAAGAAACATAATCACATAATTCAGCACATGAGGCTGAAAAATGGAACAATTAGAAGAAAATAGTTTGAAAAATGGATAAATGAGGTAAAAATAAGGGCCCCAAGAAGATAAATGAAGTAACTATAGGATCAAGGGGTGAAAATTTAACTATAATTTTACCCTTAATGGGTAAAAAATCATTAATTTTCACCCTCCACTAATATAATCTAGAGCTCTGAGATTTGCACATGAGGAAGCTAAGGAAAATGGTCAACATCTTGTACCACTGACACCTTGGCGAATGCATCTGAGAATACCAACAACCATCAGGGAGTGGATCATTGGTAGTTTTTTTCACCAAATATTTCACCCTATATGATTTTTTTCTAGCATATTCTAATATTTGGTCAACATTGGAATTCCTATAGGCCTATGGATTACCTATAGTAGAGGTAAACCTCTAGGTTTAAGGGCTAACTCCCTAGATTGATCCTTAAGTGCTTATCACCTACACTAAATGATTGATTGGATGAAAATTGATAGAATTTAGACATTAAATTAAGGTAATCTAAGGGTTTGATATAATATAAATATCTCCACTTTATTACCATATTCTTTCACAAAGACACATGACCTACAACACTAGCTTTAAAGTCCTAGAATACTCTAACATTGGTATTTCAAATATGGAGGTGATATGCATAGAAATAATAAAGGTAAGTGGACTAGAGGTAAAATTTTAGACACTAAGAATACTTTTACACTTGAAGGTAATCAAACACACTAGCTATACTCCATGTGACATGTTAGAGTGAGAACTACTTGCAACAAACATGAATGGATAAAGAGAAGGCAAGGATAGATGTTTATCACTAGACTTCACCATACATCACTTCATACACTTATAAAATATGTTTTTGAACTCAAAAATAGATTTAAAATTTTATTCAAATTAAATTTACAATATCAAACTAGCAAGGCTTCACCATACCAGGTATGGAATTAGAATACAAGAGCGAAAATGAATTACATTTATGGAATATGTGAGAGGAGAGAGAGAATTGGAGATAAAGGGTCAAATGACACTTTTAAAGGCATGGAAACCAATTACTTTTTAGGATAATGGAGTATGAAATATAACATAAAATATTTCTTTGGACCAATGTCCATGTGAAACATGAAAACTCCTCAAAACTGGCATGGGACCATTCAACTACCTTCTTCAAATTGCCTTCATCATTAGGTCTCTCTTGAGATATCCCAACCATACTAGGGAGAGATGAAACATATAAACTATAAATTATGGGTTAGAAACAAAATTTAACATGCATTATATGCCTTTCTAACCATTTCTCTTCTACTAGACACTTTTTCTCATCATCTGCAGTTAGCATCACTAACCGTGTAGTTCTGTCCTTACATTTGTTACATAAATGATCTTTAGTTTATAAATAAAATCCATGGAAGGATTACTATTAAACTTTTCCCCTTGATAATTATTTTGGTTCATAGATCACTCCCCCTAGGGATTCTATTTGTGAGTTTTATTGTAAGACCATGGATAAGACCTGGCCCTCCTCACAAATTACCAATTTTTTCACGTTACCATTCCAAGAATACCCTTTTACCATATTTTCACATTATCTCCATCCCATATGTGTTCCATTTTTGATTTTTATTGTAATACCATGGATATGACCTAGCCTTCCTCACAAAAGTTTCCAATATCCAAGTTGTAACAAAATTACATGTGTCAAATATGAGATAAGACGTGATTGATTATAATTTACACATCATTGGCATGCATACCATATTGATTTAGTATGTTTTATGCTTAATTCATTAATATTTTCACTTTTATCTTCTTATTTTCTTATTGCATGTAAGAATCCAGCCATTTTTCTTAAGTTTTTCATAATTCCTAACTTGAACTAGTGTGATTAATTTAAGACTATTTTACCAATTTTGTTTCTCTTTTTATACTTCCCAATGTGATTTAGTATGATTTATTGACTTAATTGATTTATTTTTATACCATTTTTCTTTCATGGCCTTTCCATTTTATTACATTATTTTCATACTTCCCAATGTGATTTAGTGTGCTTTTACATGTTTTCATTTGGTGTCACTCTTTCTCATGGTTGAAAAATATTTTTTTCCCTCTTTTTTATCACTCTTTAGTTTCTTATACTTATTAATATTTTTGTTATTACACATTTTACAAATTTAAATAATGTGTAGTGCATTTTTTTTTAATTAGTTATACTTTTCCAAGTCCTTTTTGCCTATTTCTTTTTAACCATGCATATGTACTACATACATGCTATAAAAGAAAACATAATACATATATTTCTTATAGCATATACAACAAAATAAAAATAAATGTACTGTAAATAAATATATCCATGTATCCACAAACACAAACAAAATATAAACCATAATCCCAACATGCAACTATCAAAAGAGACTATCTCTATATATATCATGTGTTTAATACAAAGTACAAAAATACATCACTCTAGCTCTAAGGTTGGGCTCTATCACGTCTATCTTGTGGCCTAGCCATGCTACCCATAGATGCCTTAGACTATAAACTTTGAATATTATGTTTTAATGAGTATTTTTTATATCTCAAGCCTACTACCTATCCATGTAGGTTGGTCACCTAAGCCTGAACTTGTCCCAACTAGATAGTGGTATCCAAATGCATGGCTCTCTCTTGAGATAAGGCCTACCATGTTATGCCTCTCTTAATCCCACTGTTTCTACCTCAAATTTGCTTTTAAGACTATAAAGAAAGAAACTAGAAGAAGGTGAAGGACAAGGCTTGGAAGTACCTGGACTATAGATTGCGCACCGTAAATCCAGACGTTCGTGGGCACTCCTCTTTGGCTGTGGAGGAATGACACCTGCAAGAAAAAAGGAAACTTGGACAAGGGGATGTTAGACAGATAGGCAGTGGGTTGCCAAGCAAAAGCTTATTCCCAGAAGTGTAAAAACTTCCTTAAGGGAGGTCAACCCACTGTTTTGATAAAATAAGTGACTGATAAAAGACAGAATGACAGAATACAGAAATGATAAAAAGATTAAAAATGAAAGAAAAAAACAAAATGATTACCTGAATGAAGGAGTAGGCTGAAGACAGTCGCCAAGGTCGGTAATGTTGCCGGCGTCGGTTATCTGACCTGCCGTCGTCGGCTATTCTGCCGACGTCGGTTGGGAAGTGACCGGCGTCGGTTGGGGTCGCGGCCTGTAGTCGGGCTTGAACAGGTTCTGGTCTGAGTCTTGGTCTGTGCTCTGTCTGTGGACGGGTTGGACACTGATGGACGGGTCTGGGTCTTGGTCTGTGGTCTGGGGATTGATCTCAGGTAGAGATACAGGGGAAGGAAGGGACAAAGAGGAAGGAGAAGAGAAGGGTACACAGAGGAAGGGCCTTGAGAAAGCTTTTGCAGCCTCTCAGGGGAAGGGACAAAGGGAGAGACACAGAGGACAACAGAAAGCAGAGGATTAAACCAAAGAAAATAGAATAAAACCAGAACTTACCTTTAGCCTGCTGAAAGAAGAAGATGGAGATGTTGCTGGAGCCAGGGAAGATTCTGCAAGAAGAGAATTCTGATGGAGAGCCTTTGCACCTGCAGCTGTTGTTGCACGAGGTTCAAAACGAAGACCAGACGAATGCCAAACGCCAAGAGAGTTCTGTTTGCGAGCTCAGGAGTCCAGGGGTTGCAACGGATACAGGACGGGATAATGAAGGCTGCCGACGCCGGCAGTTTCGCCGACGTCGGCCGAAGGGTCGCCGACGTCGGCGGTCGCAGGATGGGCACAGAGGCTAAAAATAGCCTCTGCCCATTCTTGCATGCCGCCGAGCGAGGGGTCATGGGCAGAACGGTCGCAAGGTTGCCAAAATGGACGAGGGGGGCTATAATGGTGAGATTTGGGCTAATAAATGCTAGGGGAAGGTGGAGGGATTCAAGGGAGGATCCAAGGAGGCAAGGGTAGGGTGGAAAAGGGGGACTCAATTAATTAAAAGATGTTAATTTTTAATTAATAAGACCTAGGTGGGTTAGGGACCAAGGAGGACTAGGAGGGAGAAAGGACCAAGGGGGAGAACCAGGGTGCAGACACGTTTGCGGTGTCTACATTTGCCCCTTTTTGTCTTGTTGGTTGTTCCAGACGAACTGCAAGACAAAAACAGGAGTTGGTTGCCCCAGAAAAAGAATGAGGTGTTCCCCCCTCAAAGCGATGGTCGAGAGAAGGGAACCGAAGATCGAGTGTCGATTTGACAAAGAAATGGATAGAAGAGAGTGAGTGAAAATGCTGCAAAAGTCATGATTGCGCGTAGTCCACTTCACGAGAGGGTCAGGTCAAATTGTCGCATGGTCAAGGGTCAAGGAGTGCCAAAATTGAAGTAACCGGGCCCCAGCATTTAGTCGTCTGCTGATCGGGTCACTCCATCTAAGCGGAAGCTCCAAATGGTCGTCGTGTCCCAGGTATCCAGGGCTCAGGAAGTGCTCCCAGAAACACGAAAAAGGCCACAAGTAGTAGGGATCAACTGGCGCGTGATCCTACACTTGTGAAGGGGCAAAAATAGTCTGCGAACAATTCTGCTAACCAGCCGTGGAATAGCATACACGCAAAAACAACCAAGGCAACATTGTCTTGGAAGAAGGTCAAAGAAGAAGGAGATAGGGATGGTCGCCAATGGTCATTGGTCAAGAGGATGGAGGGACGAAAGGATGCGGCCAAGCTAACCCCAGAAGATCCCATGTCAACTGAGTGCTGCCTACATAGCCCCGATGATAGGGCCTCAGGCCGATGTAGTTCTCCCTAAAGGGAGGAAGGGTCAGAGGGATTGATTGGTCTTGGTCAAAGTCGAATGAGTGGTCATGGTCAAAGGAAATGATTGGTCTTGGTCAAAGGTCTATGATTGGTCTTGGTCAAAGTTGACGAAGGGAAAGTTTGTCCATCCAAGAGACGAACAAACGGGGGTGGTCGAGCTAACCTCAGAGGATGTGTTATCTGAGTGCTGCCTACATAGCCCTGGTCATAGGGCCTCAGACCAATGTAGTTCGGAGTGCGAGGGTCAAAATGGTCGATGATTAGATGTGGTCAAGCGTCGAAATGATGGGGAAAAAAAAGATGAGGATAAAAAGGATGCTACAGATGGTGTCTTCTGTAGAAGTGGTCGAGAGTCTTTCATCCCTAGCAAGTTTCCATAGTCGTGATGGATGTATGCTAAAAATGAATAGAAGGTCTATTTATGCTTCAGCAAGTATTGGTTTATGCTTAACATAAATTGGGTCTGGTTGGTAGTTTCCATGTGTATTGGTGTCCATGGGAACTATGCGAAATGGACAAGGATGATGCCTGATGTCATGTTGAAAATGTCGATGATGGAGTGAAAAAGTGTTGAAGTTGGCTGGGTTTAAGGATGAGTCGATAATTGACGTGGCCAAAGCGTGACCAAAGTGTAGAGAAAAGGTGAAAGGCAAATCGCTCTTTCATTGACAAGGACCAGAAAGGAAGCATAGATAGGGGTGAGTAGAACCAAAGCCCCGTTCATGCATTACGTCGTTGACCAGTGTTGAGTTAGAACGGTAATCGAATCACTTTTTGACATTAAAGTGAGCTCGAAGTCTCTTGAGCGGGTGATAGGAGGAGGATAGGGTAACCCAGTGTAAGAGCAGGAATAACCTTGCCCCTTTTGTAGGAGACCCTGAGACAACTACAAGCCAATGTCCGTGACTTTTTTTTTTTTTTTTTTTTTTTTTTTTTTTTTTTTTTTTTTTTTTTGCGCAGGCTGATCGATGCGGGAAGCCTACATAGAGATGTCTTTTGATTTAGTGGTCATGTTGCGAAGCTGATCGACGCGGGAAGCTTCTAAGATAGGTTGCTGTTGGTAGCAAGATTTAATTATAGCCATCCTTCGAGGGAGTGGTCTATATCTTTGCTTTATAATGTTTGATAAGTTGGCCTAGCTGTCCGTCAAGGGATCAGTCTAGTAATACAGCAATGATAGTACAGCTGTCCTTCGAGGGATCAGTCTGTCTTTTTGGATTGACTTGACTTGATTTAGTGACCATGGATATGTTTGGATATCGTCTTTTTTTTTTTTTTTTTTTTTTTTTTTTTTTTTTTGAGTCATGGACAAGACTGTAGAAGTGCAAGGACTCCCTTTTATTAGGACAAGGTACCCATGCACCATAAAAGGGTTGCAGAGGACTTGTTAAAGGGGAATAGGGTCGAAAGGAATAAGGAGCCAGAGGACGAGGATTGCTCAAGGGACGAGCTCAAGTTATGTGTCAAGTGGACAAGTACTTGACTAACAGAAGAATGGTCGAAGATGCAACGCATTATGAGGCTCAGGTTCTGGCCGTCCGTCGAGGGAAGACAGACGATAAGTCCCTGATCCATACTTGTGCGTGATGATAAAGGGTCCAAGCCAATTGGGGGCGAATTTGCCTCGTTTACTTCGCTCCATATTGGTCACGTGTTGATTCTCTTTGAGGACGAGGTCTCCGATATTGAAATCTCGTTCTCGCAGATTTTTGTCGTAGGCCCGCTTTATGCGACTTTGGTAGACATGGAGATGATTGAGGGCAGCAAGGCGGCGCTCGTCAAGTAACTCAAGTTGAGCTAAGCGATCTTGACGAAAGTCGTCGTTTGAGAGAATGTCATGCAGAGAGATGCGGAGAGACGGGATCTGTACTTCGAGAGGTAAGACAGCCTCTGTTCTGTACACGAGAGAAAAAGGAGTAGCACCCGTAGAGGTTCAGATGCTAGTGCGGTAGGCCCATAAAGCGAAGGGAATATGAATGTGCCAATCCCTTCCTGTGTCGTCGACCACCTTCATGAGAATTTTGGTCAGAATTTTGTTGGAAGCCTCAGCCTGCCCATTTGCTTGTGGGTAGTAAGGTGAAGAAAAGCTGAGTTTGATGCCAAATGAGTCGCATAGTTTTTGGACAGTCTTGTTTTTGAAGGATTTGCCATTGTCGGTGATGATTTTGTGAGGGACACCGAAACGACAGATGATATGGCTGCTGATGAAATCGACAATTTTGTCGGCTTTTGTGGAGACTAGAGGAATAGCTTCCACCCACTTGGTGAAATACTCAGTGGCAGTGATGATGGACTGATGACGAAGAGACGAGTGAGGGTTGATCTCACCGATGAGATCCAAGCCCCACTGAGAGAAAGGCCAAAAATCCTGAGCGACTTGCAAAGCGTGGCTGGGGAGATGAAGCAGGTTAGAGTGTTGCTGACACTTGATGCAACGCCGGACATAGTCGCTACAGTCTTGATGAAGGGTGGGCCAATAATAACCCAGGCGAAGGATGCGCTTGGCAACCGAGTTTCCACTGAAGTGTCCGCCACAAATCCCGTCGTGGACTTGTTTTATGGCATGAGAGGCTTCAGCAGAGGTTAGACAGCGAAGGAGGAGGCCGTCGAAGCCTCGCTTATAGAGAAGACCCCCCAGCATGGTATAGCGAGCTGTGCGCTTGATGAAAGCTCGCCGCGCATTGCTAGAGAGGTTGGGAGGAGTGATAGAAAGAGATAAGTAGTCCACAAGTTGCTTATACCAGTCATCTTGTGGGCTAGAATTGATAGTGTTGATATGGTCGATGTGAGGAGAGATGTATGAAGGCAAAGGTACGCGATGCACTGTGACGAAGAGTCGAGATGACGATGATGAGGACGGGATATGCGAAGCAAGAGAAGCCATGGTGTCGGCAAACTTGTTCGTAGAGCGTGGAACAGTCTGCAAGAGGTAATGGTCGAAAGATGCCAAAAGAGTGTCAGCACGATTTTTATACCTTTGTAAAATTTCGTTTTTACAAAGGTATGAACCGTTGACTTGATTAACGACGAGCTGCGAGTCACCGAAGATGTTGATAGACTTGATGTGGAGGGAAAGGGCAGTTTGAAGTCCCAAAACTAAGGCCTCGTATTCGGCCATATTATTGGTACAATCAAAGTCAAGCTTAAAAGATAGAGGCATGGGTTCCCCTTCGAGTGGGATAAGGATGACCCCCACACCCCCGCCGAGTTGACATTTGGAGCCGTCAAAGAACATGGTCATTTGATAGACGGTGTCATCAGTGGAAAGTGTGGCGATAGACTCGTCAGGGAACTCAAATTGTGAAGGTTGATTGTCGGGAAGAGGGGCATCTGCCAGTTGATCAGCAATGGTTTGCCCCTTGATAGATTTCTGCTGGATGAATTCAAGGTCAAACTCAGCGAGCAGCATAAGCCACCGAGCCATACGTTGATTTTGATATGGCTTGGAGTGCATGTATTTGAGCGGGTCAGTGTGAGTGATGACAAATGTCTTGTGGTTGAGAAGATAGTGACGGAGCTTGGTGGCAGAAAAGACTAATGCCAAACAGAGTTTCTCGGTATGAGTATACTGAGTTTCATAGTCGACCAGTGTTCGGCTGATGTAGTAAACTGCCTGCTCACGATGATGCTCGTCTCGGTGCGCGATCATGGCACCTAACGAATGGTTGGTGGCGGAGATATAAAGGTAGAAGGGTTGGTCGTCTTTAGGTGGAATGAGGACTGGTGGAGAGACCAGATAGCTTTTGAGGGCTTCAAAGGCCTCCTGACAGTCCTCATCCCACTTAAAGGAGACGTCCTTTCTAAGGAGATGATGAAAAGGTTGGCAGCGGTCTGAGAGCTGCGAGATGAAACGACGAATGGACTGGAGCTTCCCTTGGAGACTGCGAAGCTGCTTGAGATTGGTCGGGGGTGGCATTTCGAGGATAGCGCGAATTTTAGCGGGATCTATCTCGATACCACGAAAGGAAACGATGAAGCCAAGAAGCTTGCCTGAGAGGACCCCAAAGACACACTTCTTGGGGTTAAGGCGGACGTTGTATTGAAGAAGACGAGAGAAGATGATTGCGAGAATGGTCAAGTGGTCGCGGCGAAGCTTGGACTTGCCGAGAAGGTCATCCACATAGTCCTCCATGATTTTGTGGAGGAGATCGTGGAAAATGTAGGTCATGGCGCGCTGATATGTGGCACCAGCGTTTTTCAAGCCGAAAGGCATGACCCGATAGCAGAAAGTCCCCCATGGGGTGATAAAGGTAGTCTTGTGCTGATCTTCCGGTGCGATCAGGATTTGATTGTATCCTGAAAATCCGTCCATGAGAGAGAGCATCTCATGGCCGGCCGTGAGATCAACAAGTTGGTCAATGTTAGGAAGAGGAAAATCGTCTTTGGGACAGGCTAGGTTAAGGTCGCGATAGTCCGTGCAGATCCGAATCCCCCCAGTTGCTTTAGTAACTGGGACGATGTTAGAGACCCACTGCGGATAATCGATGGGTCGGATGAAGGAGGCAGAGAGAAGGCGCTGAAGCTCTTCTTTGACGAGGAGTGCAACGCGAGGATGCATCTTTCGAAGCTTTTGCCTAACAGGCTTAGCCTCTGGTTTGGTGACAATGTTGTGGGTAGCGATGGTGGGGTCGATGCCAGGCATGTCGCTGTAAGTCCAGGCGAAGGCCTTGCTATGGTCAGAAAGGAATTGGGCATAGTCAAGCTGCTCCTGAGCGTCTAGAGATTGGCCAATCTTTAAGACGTGAGGAACATCAGAAGAAGAAGGGAGGTTGATGTCAATGGTGGATTCATTTAACATAACCTGGGTCTCAGAAGGGAGGGAACGCTGGATGAAAGAGTCATCGGCACCCATATAGGAGAGGATGGCGTCATCGTCAACGCAGTGGACAGTGTGAATGGTTGCCGACTCATCTTCTACCATGCTAGGAAAAATGAGAGGGAGAGACCTGGGCACCCCATTGAGCTGATAGGTCAGGGGTTCCAGGCGGATGGTGTTTATGGAAAAAAAAAACTAGGAGGGATGGAGACCACCGACTCCGTAGGTGACGAAAGAGAAATGGGCGAATTTGGAGGAGATTGGTTCACGGTTGACTCGGGACAAAGGTCGAAAGGAGCCTGAGTGGGGTCATGATATCCCAGGCCATAGTGTTTCTTGGCATCGTGATCACTGAGCAGCTCGATAGGCTGATGGGAGCCCTGCTCATAACGTCCGAAACCAAAACCCTTCCATGCACACCTGTAAAGGTAAGTGTGTGCAAAAGCAGGGTTGCCAAGAAACGAGAAGTCTGAGGTGAAGGGTCGGGGTGACGAAAGGGAATTGTCGTTGGTAGGAGCTTGATTGAGCCCCCCATAGACAAAGTTGGTTTGGAAGTGAGGAGGACCATAAGGTACGACCATCCCGATCTGATGGTCGTAATTGGGACTAAGGTGAAGGCGTCCATACTCTTGCGGAGTTTGGAGCATGTCAAGGGTCAGCAAGTGATATTCCCCAAGTGATAATCGTTGGAAGACGTCTTCCATGGGGTCTTTGGTTGGCGCTTGAAGAGGAGAGGTGAGGGCGACCGCCGATTGCGAACTGGTCGAAGCTTCCGCAGATGGAGGCGATGCCGGAGTCGAAGGTTTGATGGGAATGAGGACATCGTTGGGACGATAAGTCGTGTTGCAAGTCTTGAAAGGTGAGGGGTCAGCGGGAATGGTATGGACTTGCCCATCATGTTCAAACTTCACACAACGATGCAGGGTGGAAGGAATACAGGCCATGGCACGGATCCATGGTCGGCCCAGCAGGATGTTGTATTGAAACTCTCCTTCGATGATGTAGAAGAGCTCCGGGACTATGCGTGGACCGACGCGAATGTGGAGGATGACTGTGCCAATGGTCGTGGCGGTGGTGTCATTGAAAGAACGTAAGATAGCGTCAGTTTTGGAGACGCAATTCTTGGGAAGAGATAGCTGATCGAAGGCATGGGTAGAAATGATGTTGATGCTGGCGCCGCCGTCGATCATAACGCGTTTGATGCGTGTCCGATCGACATAGGCAGTGATGAAGAGGGCGGCGTCCTGATCTTCCGTGTTGGATGTGGGAATCTCAGAATCGCTAAATGTGATGGAGTTGATAGGAGATAAAGAATGGACGAGGGCAGCAAGCGGCTGGGGGTCTTCGGGTTGGACCTCTGCTGCTTGCAAGGCTTGGATGAGGGCTTGACGGTGTTGAGGCGAGGTTTGGATAAGGTCATAGAGGGACATCTTCACCGGTGTCTGATGAAGCTGCTTCAGCATGGAGTCTTGAATCGGCCCAGAAGATGAAGATGAAGAAGGTTGGGACGCGCCAAGGATAGAGATTTTGGGCTTGGGCGCAAGAGGTGGTTTGACAAAGGGATAGGTCCAAGGAATGGCAGCTTTTGCTTTGGCCTTGTCCTGCTGCGACCTAGTGGTTATTCAGACAGCATTGATTTCGAAAATGGGTGGTGAAGAAGGGGTCGTGTTTTGTTGGTGAGATGTTGACGTGTTTGGACAGGAAGGAGTCGGGGTCTGGTCGAGAGTGTCCTCAAGGAGAAGAGTGTCCTTCTCCATATGGCGGTGGATGACAGCCTTAAGGGCACAGCAAGTCTCGGTGTCGTGTCCTGGCGTACGATGATATAAGCAAATTTTTGTATCATTGAGCCAGGAGGGCTTGGACCCGAGAGGTTGGAAAGGCTTGATGGGCGGAAGAGTTATGTCAGAAGACTGGAGAAGTCGGCGTAATATCACCGAATATGAGCCCACTAAAGGGTCCATGTTAGTTGATATACGCGAGGTTGGTGACTTTTGCTTGGGTGAGGCTGGAAGAGGTTTCCGTACCACCTTATGGGTTGATGGTGCGGGGACAGATGGAGGTGACTCTGGTCTGCAGATTGAGAAAGGCTTTTTGAGAGAGGGACGGCTGGAGGTAGGCGGAGGAAGCAAAGGAGGTAACGAGTTTCGGTTGGAGGCCAGAGTGGGAAGAATGCTGGCCAAGGTCGAAGGATGGGGGCCCAGAATGGATGGCAATGGTGACGGGGAAGAAGGCGTTCGCTTTGGAGGTCTGGCAGTCTTCTTTGTCTTGGTTGGAAGACTGCTGCTGGTCGAGGTCCGGTCTAGATCCACCTTCACTTGTGGATGAGTGAGGGCGGAGATAGGACGAACGCCAAGTGATTTGATGGGCTTGGACGAGATGGATGCACGTCTTGATTGGTTTGGTTGAGGTCTGCGTGTCTGGTCTTTGCCGAGAGTTTGAGGAGATTCTGCCCGGGGAGGATTGACAGCATGTGATGAGAGGGCGCGGGTATGTTGAAGGGCTTTGAGACGTTCCCACAGCACCTGAGGCGTCACTTTCCTTGAAGGGAGAAGCTGGATCTTCTCCACTAACCGGGAAAATGGCTGAGAAGATGATGTTGAGGGTTGCGGGGTTGAGGACGAGATGGGTGTAGTATTGAATGGCGAAGTTATGATGGATTTAGACGAAGACGGAGGGGAGACAGGATCTTCTCTGGGTGGAGAAGAATCCGAAAAGCGAGGCTCCTCTAGCGGGTAAAGGGCGGGGATGATGGTGCCCTCTACTTGCGGCTGAGGAGCGGGAAGGGTTTGGTCCTCCACAGGTAGTAGAAAGGAGGATGGCGAGACTGGTGGGACTGGTAGAGTCGAGGCGTCCTCCAAGATGAGAGAGGTCGGTGGAGAACTAGCCGGAGATAGAGGTTCGTCCACATGTGATGGACTAGCCTCTTGAGATGGATTGGGGACGAAAGGAGAGACCGCATTGACGGTTCGAATGTTGTGTTCATGGTTATCGTCAATTAAGGTCTGGACGTTGTTTTGGGTCGGCGGATGATTGGGAAAAGGTTGCTTGAAGATGTCAATAGTCTGATTAGGGGGCGCATTTGGATTGTCTAAGATAAGGTCCCCCTTTTCAAGCATATCTTGGATTATGTTTTTAAATGTCTTGCAGTTCTCCGTGTCATGGCCCTTGACACGGTGAAAGCTGCAGAAGTCTTGCTCCCTATACCATGCGGGGATGGCGTGTGAGGGATCGAATTGCAGAGAAGGACGAGCCTGAGGGAGATTGAGGGCCCCCTGCTTAACAAGCTTTTCCAGCACAGATGCGTATGATTCTCCGATAGGAGTATATCGTCGTTGCACGTATCTTTGCTGGAACTGGCGGGTGGCGCTCTGAGATGTTGATGGCCCAGGCTGATTAGATGAGGGCGAGGAAGATGAAGGCCTAACGACTACAGCGTTAGCTGAAGCCTTGGGCTTAGAATTGGATGACGATGGCTTGGCTGAAGAGGAGTCATTGGTTTTAGAGCTGGGATTCTTGCTCCGCAACTTGACTTTATTCTCCTCGATGGCACGCAACTCAAGTTTGCGAGCCATCGTGAAGGCTTCGTCAAAAGTGCGGAAGGTTTGAACCCTCAGGGTGGAAGAGATATGTCTGGCGCAAGCTTGGGAGAAGAGTTCGATAAGCTCGGCCTGGGGTAAAGAGAAGGAGAGCTGGTTGATAAGGCCTCTCCATCGAGCTACAAAGTCGGCTATGGACTCGTCCTCGAATTGTCTGATAGAATAGAGGTCCGTGATGGAGACCTTCTTAGTGATGTTAATGGAAAAATGATCGAGGAAGAGCTGGGCCAATTGTGTGAATGAGAAGACAGAATGGCTAGGAAGGGAGCTGTACCAGTCAAGTGCAGCGCCCGAGAGAGACATAGGGAACGTGCGTAAGAGTAACGCATCGTCATGGCCGATGAGGTAGCAGGCATGTTTGAATGCCCGCAAGTGTTGCTGGGGATCTTCCTTGCTTTGGAAGCGAGAAAACTTCGGAAGCTCCCATTGGCTAGGGTATGGTCTGATTGGGATAGAAGGATGGATGGGCTCGTTGCAGATTTGCTCATATGAAAGAGTGTTGCGCGAGCCGGAAACAGAAGTCTCAAGATGGGTCATCTTGTCCATCAGCATTTTAATGATGTCTGCCGACGGATTGACAGGTGGCGCGCCCCCTAAGTTGTAGGGCGCTTGGAAGAGGTTAGGGGATGCATACGATGTAGTCGGTTGTCCTTGTGAAGGGGCAACATAGAGATAACTAGTCGTAGAGGAAGAGGCTAGAGGTGGTTGAGTGGAAGGCATAGGTAAGCCCGATGTTGCCACGAGAGGTGGGATAGTGGTAACAGGGGCCAAGGGGTAGGAAGCCACCCTGGTGTTGATAGGGGCCAAGGCAGGTGGAATAGAAACGACAAGGTTTTGAAAAGGAGAGGATAACGATTGAGGGGGTTGAGGTTGACAAGGGGCCGGAACCCCGATGGAAGTGGGCCCAATGATAGAAGGGGAGGCCACACCTGTAGGATTGGTCAAGGTCTGAGTCTGGTCGGTGGTCGAAGTGACGGGTCGAGTGTCTGAAGGTTGAACTACGGGTGTTGTCGATACAACCGTAGTCGCGGCAAGAGAGGTTGGCATTCCATAGATTGGATTGCCCAAGGAGTCTCGCGTTCGACTATGCACGAGATAATGCTGCAAAGCCTTGACATTGAGGTCCAAGAATCGCTCGAAATCTTGGTCCCCTTCCTGGACAATAGGAGTCAAAGGCGGGGTTGGACGGGTAGGAGTTCTTTCGGTCTCCGAGTTGAACTCCATTGTAGGCTTGGTCACGGACGGGGTTGACGGAAGTGGTTGACAGCTAGCGTGGTTGACAAGAGCTTTGGCTTGGCTACGAGTCAAAACCATGCAAGGCAAGGAAGGTTCAGGTTTCAGAAACTGTGCTGTTTAGTTTCAGAAAACCGGGATGGTGTCTTTGACAGAAGATGGACAGGTTTCAGGTTGCTGGTTTTGAAAAAAAAAAAGGACAGTGATAGAGACCGACGTCGGTTTAAAAACCGATGTCGGTAGGAAATGAGGCCGACGTCGATCAGATAACCGATGCCGGTAACAGATGAAGCCGACGTCGGTATCAGAGCCGATGCCGGTGACAGGGGACGCCGACGTCGGTGACAGAACCGATGTCGGTCACTGTGTTTTCCAGAGAGCCGAAAGGTTCTTGGAAAAACAAAGAAGAAAGCGTCCTCACACACTCAAACAAACAGATGAGAAGAGGAAAACAGAGAAAGACAGACAAGCCTGAGCGATAAATCCTAGGAATTAACCTTAGAAATTTGTGGCTTATGCCTTAGATGAATGTTTGGGGAGATTGGCTGAAAAAGGGTCCTAGAAGAAGGCAGTCTAAAGATAGTTTCAGGTGTTGTTTTTGGTGCTCAAGAAATCTGTGTTAGGGTCTGGTACGTGGCCTGGTGCTAAGGAGCAAGCTCCCCTCACTTCACGATTCTAGTGGTGAGCTGGTCTCGCTTAGCCAAGATATACCTCGCCTAGAGTTTATCCTCCGCCAGAGAACGGAGTGGGCTTCCCCCTTGGTGACGAAATCCAAGTAGGGTCACCGGGACGGGTAAGGTATCCGTTGGGTGATGAAATCCCAGTCGGGCCTTGTCTCAGGTAAGTTATATGTTTGTTTTGTGCATGTGAGTCGGTAGTGTAACATCAAGTGTCTAGATTTATTCAATATGCGTTTAAGTTACTAGATGTGGACTATGAAGAAGCAAGCACAAGCAGAGATGAATGCAAAGTGTTTTAATGCCCAAAGTCGAAATGTGATATTGTTATGAAGACAATGTTTTGAGAAAGGGTCAAGAATATGACGTTTAGACTAGTCTAAAATGCACAAGGAAGAAAAAGAAGGATTCGTTTTAATGCTTGCTTATAGTGCCATTGAGAAGAAAAGAAGGAGGAGAAAAGGTAAGAACCTAATGCTCCTAAATGAATAGAAGAGAAAAGGAACCCAGGAGGAACCTAGGGTCCCACCGGGCGTGCCAGAGATGTTTCTACCTCAAATTTGCTTTTAAGACTATAAAGAAAGAAACTAGAAGAAGGTGAAGGACAAGGCTTGGAAGTACCTGGACTATAGATTGCGCACCGTAAATCCAGACGTTCGTGGGCACTCCTCTTTGGCTGTGGAGGAATGACACCTGCAAGAAAAAAGGAAACTTGGACAAGGGGATGTTAGACAGATAGGCAGTGGGTTGCCAAGCAAAAGCTTATTCCCAGAAGTGTAAAAACTTCCTTAAGGGAGGTCAACCCACTGTTTTGATAAAATAAGTGACTGATAGAAGACAGAATGACAGAATACAGAAATGATAAAAAGATTAAAAATGAAAGAAAAAAACAAAATGATTACCTGAATGAAGGAGTAGGCTGAAGACAGTCGCCGAGGTCGGTAATGTTGCCGGCGTCGGTTATCTGACCTACCGTCGTCGGCTATTCTGCCGACGTCGGTTGGGAAGTGACCGGCGTCGGTTGGGGTCGCGGCCTGTAGTCGGGCTTGAACAGGTTCTGGTCTGAGTCTTGGTCTGTGCTCTGTCTGTGGACGGGTTGGACACTGATGGACGGGTCTGGGTCTTGGTCTGTGGTCTGGGGATTGATCTCAGGTAGAGATACAGGGGAAGGAAGGGACAAAGAGGAAGGAGAAGAGAAGGGTACACAGAGGAAGGGCCCTGAGAAAGCTTTTGCAGCCTCTCAGGGGAAGGGACAAAGGGAGAGACACAGAGGACAACAGAAAGCAGAGGATTAAACCAAAGAAAATAGAATAAAACTAGAACTTACCTTTAGCCTGCTGAAAGAAGAAGATGGAGATGTTGCTGGAGCCAGGGAAGATTCTGCAAGAAGAGAATTCTGATGGAGAGCCTTTGCACCTGCAGCTGTTGTTGCACGAGGTTCAAAACGAAGACCAGACGAATGCCAAATGCCAAGAGAGTTCTGTTTGCGAGCTCAGGAGTCCAGGGGTTGCAACGGATACAGGACGGGATAATGAAGGCTGCCGACGCCGGCAGTTTCGCCGACGTCGGCCGAAGGGTCGCCGACGTCGGCGGTCGCAGGATGGGCACAGAGGCTAAAAATAGCCTCTGCCCATTCTTGCACGCCGCCGAGCGAGGGGTCATGGGCAGAACGGTCGCAAGGTTGCCAAAATGGATGAGGGGGGCTATAATGGTGAGATTTGGGCTAATAAATGCTAGGGGAAGGTGGAGGGATTCAAGGGAGGATCCAAGGAGGCAAGGGTAGGGTGGAAAAGGGGGACTCAATTAATTAAAAGATGTTAATTTTTAATTAATAAGACCTAGGTGGGTTAGGGACCAAGGAGGACTAGGAGGGAGAAAGGACCAAGGGGGAGAACCAGGGTGCAGACACGTTTGCGGTGTCTACACCCACCCCTAATAGTGGTTTTTTTTCCATTTATGCTTGCCTATAACTGCCTCATGGACTATCTTACTAGTTTGAACTAGCTCACCTAAGCTAGGGCACATGGTACCATGGGATCATCCAATGTGGTAGGGTCATATGGTGTCAACACCTAGTCTAGAATATCATGGTGTGTTCCCATCACTAGGGATCCCCATTTGAACTCCTCCTCATCTAATATATTTGTAAAATTCAAACCAAATAGATATTATATCACATATACATCTCAATATTTATCTATATAAAATATATCTATATAATTAGTATTATATATCAATGACTCAAAATCATACTATTTATTACTTGTTCTGGTGTCACTAAACACTATCTCCCATTTTGATAATCCATCAAGCATGGTCTCTCCATCATCTCATACTTCAATCACCTCATTTATGGGATGCCTCCTAATCAAATCAAACCTTAGGGTCACCACTAGTACATGTCTCAAGCCTCACCTCAATGGTGCCTCTATAAACCAACTCTACCTTAGGCTAATTAATGGGTCATCCTAAATGACCACCCTCTATTATCTCTCATAGTTATCATCTTCATTGGTGGTGTGATTAAGGTATTCATTGATCCTACAAAGGTTTTTAATATTGTACCTACAACACTCCTACATACATGTACATGCCCTATCTAGATTTTAGTTATCATGCTTGCCCAATCCATGGTCGCACATGCCATAGTCTAATCTCTAGTCTCTTGAATAGCACTCCTCCTCATCTCCCCCTCAAATATCTCGCATGCCAAGCCCAAAATATAGGCACTACTATAGGATTCATAAAGTGAGGGAGTTTAAACTATCCTAGTTGTAGACACCTAAATCTGGCCACCAATAACCTTCAATCAGGCTTTTGGCCAATTTTCACCAAAATGTACAATTTGGCCTAAAAACACTAAAATTCATTAAATGAGTTTAAATTGACATATTCAAGTGTTGATTCTGACTAGGGTATCATCAAATGGGGAAATGTAATTTATGGGCCATTTGATTAGATCATCTTGAGTCAAAATACCAATTTTACATTTGGGTGCTCTAGATTGTTTTTTCTATAAAATCTCTTACACAAGACATGTGCCTTTTTTATTTTGTGTTTAAAACATCTAAAATGGGATAATGGATCCAATGCATTTGAAATCGACTTCTATTCCAATCTAGTCAAATTTTGGACCAATAACAACCCATTCTGATTAATTTGAGTAATTTGTGCACAAAGTACTTAATCATGCTTAAGAGATAATTAATCCAAATCAACGCCTAATTAAGAATTCCATGGAAACTTTTTGAATAATTGTTTTTATAAATGAATATTGAATATCTACATCATCAAGTGACTTCATTTCCTGGGAAGACATCCCTAGGCCATAAATGCCATAAATATCAAGATTCATGCCTTCTATACCTCATTAAGACCCTCCCATACCTCATCAATGCCCTCCATGCCTCTTAATTGATCCTCTATCCCAAATATTGATAAGCCTATTTATTAATTTTAATTTTAAAATTATATTAATCCTTAGCCACACATCTCAATCCCGAGATGGATGGTTCAAGTTGATTCTACCCATTTGCAAAAATCTATAAATAGAAGGGCTTACCACATGAATTTTAAGTCTTGATAATTCAAAGTTATAATGAAAAAATGATTCCAAAATCCATTTCAATTAGTGTTAACATGCCAAATTTATTCCAATTCAAGCCAAGCCACAAGCCAAAACTGTCAAGGAGAGATGAAGGTAGACATGTTTCCATTTCCAAGGACTTCATGAGCACAAGCTGAACAAGCCACTAAAACAAGCATTGTGGAGCATCCAAGGAAGGTAAAAGAGAGTTTCTTTTGAATTTTAGTTGTGTGTTTTATTCATGTTTGTTAACTAAGCTTTCCATAGTGTCTAGACCTAGAGATGTTATGCTAGTTAGTGTGTTTTTTTTTCATTTTGTTTTCATTTTAAAACTAACATGATACTAACCATCCTCTCTTGACTCAAAATATTAGATCACATATGGCATGCCTAGTGGGACAAGATGTATCCCACATATGGAGAAGATAATTTTTCATCTTTAAAATCTTCATTTGGATCATTAAAAATCTTTCAATTTGATTTTCTAACTTTGTTTTGCCATTTTTATTTACCACAAGTTTACACAAATAATTGATGTCTGTTAGTAAAACTATCATCGATTAGATAGTTGTTGTCAGTCACTATTTGTATAATTGATGTTGATAAGATAACTATCATCAGTTATAAAGTGTAACCATCATCAGTTATATAAATAATGTCTATCACTATGTTTTTAATAAAACACAAACCTGAGAGCTCTTTTTTTTAAGTTCATTGTTTCAAACCCAAAATAGCTTCAAGGCTAAAGGACATGCTAACATTTTTTTTGTAGGATAAATCTTGACATTTTCTAAAAACATGTTTACATAACCTTTTGCATGCTTAAAAAATAATTATGAACATTATTTTGGTGCTTAAAGTAACATTTAAGGTGCCTAAATAAGAGTTTTTAGCATTAGTTTTCAAAGTTCATAATCTTAAGATCAAGGGGTTAAATGAACACCACCAAATCTTTCATTTGGGCTTAAAATTAAATACACTTGTCAAATCTTATTTTTAATTATTTTTTAATTAGATTTTGTTTGGAAAAAAGAGGGGTGTTTCATGTATGTTCTTCCATTTGTCCCTTATAGGGAACCCTTGGAATCAAAAGCACCATTCCTATTACAAATAGCCTAGTCCAAGGCTTAGAAATAAATTCATCTAAAGCACTCCCCAAAAACTGAAAAAAATTTGGGTGACCTTGAAAACAACCCTAAAGTCTTTTTATTTCATTATTTCTTTATTTTTATGCAAACTTGGCTTGCAAGGGGGACTTCATCACCTCCCATAAGTTCTTTAGTGAAGATTTGAACTGAGGTTTCACTTCCATGCATTGACTTCATTTGGATCCTATTTGGAGTTTCACACAAGACATAGTGCACTTTGGACATTGCACTATAATGAACAAACAATAGGATATAGTGGTTGTAAAAAGGACTAGACCTTTTTGCAACAAGCCAACTGATACGGACCCAAAATTTGTGATTTTATTTTGCATTGTTTGGCATGAAATTCATTATGCAATTGATTTCCATAGAACATTCAAAAACATTTTAGGTCTTAGAAATATCCCCACTTGTCACAGAAGTATTGTTAGTGCAAGGTGTGCCTCAACGTCCATGTCGCAGTACTGTCATTTGAGAGAAGGGGGTGTAAAAGCCCTACTACATAATGCACATTTACTTTTGGATGAACACTTAAAATCCTCTCAAATGGTGTATATTGATAGATTCCAATAATACCAAGTAACCTTGTTAGTTTAGGATCTAAGAGCAATTAATTAGTTGGTTTTGTCATAGATTAAAATCTTGTTTGAAGTAAAAACTTGGTGTAAACAAATGATACAAACCAAAACACATGGTCCTCATTTTCCTTTAAATAAAGAGGCATTATTATGCTTATGATAAATAATCAATTTGCCTTGTTAAAATTTCATTAAAATCTTGGGACTCATATTATCCACTTTGGCATAGTTATATTAAGTGGATTCACCATTTGCACCTTTATAAGTTCATAGGGTTGATGTGTTAAGTTGATTCACCATTTGCACTAAACTTGAGGGAACTTAGGTTTAATTTCCCATTTAGATTGAAGGACATTTTATACTCAATATCATTATCACCACTTGATAGACTTAAGTCATTTTGTGCTAAAAACTTGCACTTTGAGTCTATGAACCATAACATTTTGAGTCAAGAAAAGTAATGTTATGTTGTAAAAATTGCGGGAAACTATCTTTGACTTAGAGAGTTTTTGAAACAAAATTTTTTATCACACATTTTGGGTAGTTTATCATCATTACATTGCCCAAAACATTTAAAATATTGTTTCATAGACCCTCTTGTATAGAGTTCAAATTTGTTCCTACATTTTTAGACTAATCTGAGTGCACTTTTTTGATCCTTTATCTAGCATAGTTATACTGTCCACTTTTGTCTAGATTATTTGTCAAAGGAACCAAATTTTATACCATTATTTTTGAGAAAATAAACTATCTCTAAAGTTCCTTTTGTTTCATACCTTATACCTACTTGATCAAGTTCATGTCCAAGAATCAAATGCCTAGTGTTTGTTAGAAATGTTTCAAATCTATTATATTAAAACTTTCATCTATTTCAAAGTCTAGATTTTGATGTTATTTGGCCAAGATTCCTAGCACATGCCTTTTTTGAGTTTATCTTTTGAAACCGTGATTGGCTAAAAAACATAGAAACTTTTAAAATTCCTAGATTAGATTGATTTGAAACACTTCGACCTTAGAGTTTGGAATTTTTATTTTCAGTCTATTTACTTACTCATCTTTGTGTGAATAGTGAGACATTAGATACTTAATGCTAGCTTATCTCCTCACAAATATTTACATGAACCTTTTAATCTTTTTGATGAATCTAGACCAACTTGGAACATCATCTATTTTAGATTGTGTACTTTTTTTAGAGCTTGTAAAACTCTTTGACATTTTATCACAAAGCATTGACTATGGATCCCAACATATATTCCTACACTCATAGTGGACTCGTGTATAATCCAAGGATTAGTAATGTAGTTATGCAGGAAGGAATGGTGCAAGACCCCTATGTAGATAATATTGCTTATGAGATGGATGCTTATCCCTCTTATGATACTCAATGAGGGGCATAAAGTCAAGATCCATTGGTTAATTATTTGGTTGATATACCACCCTATTTAGAATAAGACCAAGAAGAAAACACACAATACTTAGATATAATACCTATAGTGGATGAGCCAATTCTTCAAAAGTCATATTCTACTAATACAGCTTCCACGTATGATCCATTTTTATTTGAGTGACATGTGTTAGAGAACAAAGATGAGATTTTGGTCAGAGACATAGAGGTAGGGACCAAGTTTCTAGTATACTTCCCCCATGAGAATTTACCAAGCCTAGTAAGAGTGCCCCATAATATCATTTATGATCAATAGGCTTCTTCTAGCAATCCTATGGATCAAGTCCAAATAATGTATCAAGACCCTAATATATCTAATTGAGGCAAAAACATCATGGAAGACCAATTTAACTAAATGTAAATAGTATATCAAACCTATCTAAATCTAGCACATAATTTCAATCAGATGAACATGATGGGTAAACCTCTTATTGTCTTAGTTCCTTCAATAGGAGTGTTGATAGAGTTAACTAGACAAGAGGATCTAAGTTTAGACCCATTTGTACAGATTACTTTAATAGATAACTTGACACATATGCCAATTATTGAAGAAGTGTCTTTGGCCTTTACATAAAATAATGAGAAAAATATAGTGGAAAATGTGCAAACAATGTCCAATCCCAATCAAAGTTGTACTAATGCACAAACAACTATTCAATAAAAGGTACATGTAGTTAATTCCATGCGCAGATCATCATACCAAGGAGTAGGAGTTTTTACATCCCAACATCAATCGACTACTTCCTCAAGTGTATAACCTATGGGATTAAGCAATTAAACAATAACCAATGTCACACCTCAATGACAGAATGTGATGAATCCTACTCATCCTCAACAAGTAACGAGTAGTATTCCACAATAATAGGCACAATATAGTGTACCAACATAATATAGGACAAATATATTTCTACCTTAATTAGGGGAAAATAATATTCCACCTCACCAAGTAACGAAAAACATACCTCTTTAGTCGCAGTCTAATGTGCCTCCAAAACCAAGTAATGACTAGTTAACAATGTGTAAATATTGGTTAGTGATAGATGCCAAATCTAAAACCAATTTTTACCTCCCCATAGGGATTCATGTCACAAGGAAGTTTCTATGTTTCTCAAGTACCTAATAGATAAGCATTGGTTAAAAATGTGCAACAAATTCAGAGATAGGGTCTTGGTCCACAAGTTTCCACTCAAAAGCAAGGTTCAATTAGTGAGTAACATGTCCCTTTTCAACCACAACAGGAATAGTATAGTTGTATCCCTCCATCCCAAACACAACATCCTCCAAGTCAAACATTTATTCCCAACCCAAACTAGAATATCACACAACCAAATGTGCAATTTCAAGTACTTCCTAATCCATGTATGCACATTCCTAGTACATTCCCTAACCAAACTAGTATACCCCAACAAGTATATCCATCATACCCTGGTCAAAGTGTCCCACTTGTGAACTCCCAACCATCTACCCAAACAATTATTCTCCCTCAAACCAATGTCCCTTTCAGTTTCCTATCCCATGAATTGCAACAGATGAAGGATGAAATTGCTACCATTCAAGCTGGGAAACTATATAAAAAGTTTAAATTGGATGACATGTGTTCTTATCCATTTAACATGGAGTGTTTGCAAATACCATTTCCTTCAAGATATCAATCACTGAAATTTGACAAATACAAAGGGAAAGGTGACTCTAAGGCCCATTTAACTAAACTCTTTGTCAAATGTCAACTAGTGGCATATAGTGACATATACCTTTTATTTTTGTTTCCAAGGAGCTTAGCAAACAAGCTTTGGAGTGGTTTTTAAAGTTGTCCAAAAATTTAGTAACGTATTTTGATGATCTCTCTGATAAGTTTGTGTAGCACTTTTCCTGTAACCTCAAGAATGAGATTTCATTAGTGGACTTAACGCAAGTAAAGAAAAAAGTTGGTGTGATTTTTTCAAGTTATCTACAATGATAGAGAGCCCTTGCAAGTTGATTCATCCATAGCTTACCAGATAAAAAAATTGCTACTATTTTTACTAAAAATTTGCATAGTGAGATAATTATCATCTGGGACTATAATGTGCACATACTTTCAAATAGATCAATGATAAAATTTTATTGATTAAGTAGGCACTCATCAATAAAGGAGTCATCAAGCTTAATTCAACTAATCAAGATCAAGGTACCAATCAGCAAAATGGTCAACATTAACATCCCATTCAAGTTCAAACATCACAACTAGCATAGGCCAAAAACCAAGAAAGACTGAAGTAATTCAAATTCAATAGGAATGTTGTGGGAAATGGAGTAACTAAATCCTATCATGTCTAAATGGTGAAAAAATCATTTTCACAACCTTTTCAGCTTACTCCTACCCAAAAACCTCTCTAACCGATACCACAAGCATAACAACCAAGACTGACACAATAAATATATTAGCATTTACCACTACAAACCCCTCCTCTTAGGAGAATCGTGCCTGCACATCATGTCTTTAGTGACCTAGGAGAACCTATTAAGTTCATGTTTCACAAGCTTTCTATCGCTAATCTGATTAGTTGGCCTATACCAAAGCATTATCTGTAAGGCATTCCTTATCTTGATTAGTGCCATGAAAACAAATGTTGTGACTATCATCAGGTCAATGGGCATAATCTATGAAGATGTGTCCAAATCAAGCATTTAATTGAAAATATGTTAGAGAATATGGAGATAACATTGGATAATGGTGCTTCCACTTCTAATAAAACTCTTGGGGTTTATCAAAACCCATTTCCTTGATAAAACAATTAACAATAGCAGAATAATTAGTAGCAACAACAACAATGGTCAATGTAGTAGCAAAATCAATAGTATCAAAATCAAAGGTTGAACTAGCAGAATCAACAAAATCATCATTAGAATCATCAGAACCCATAATAATAGAACAATGGACAAAACCAAAGTCAAAATGATAACAACCAACAAACCTACCATGCAGTTACAAATGAATATAATAGGGTTATAAGTCATATTTTAGGTGGTAGTGTTAATACCATCTCTATTAATCCTAGACCAAATACTAATCAGCTTAGACCATTGCTAAATAATAACATTTAGCCAAATTACATGGATAATCCTTCTTTGACCTAGGAGTGTATATAGACAAATTAGCAAACTAGGACTTCCCCTTTTGGACCTTATATCGACAACTCATCCTTACCATGTGATCACATATGAGTGTACCAGTAATTGAGACTTATCTTGTCTAGTCCCACACCATTCCTAACATCTATTATCAATAATGGTCTAGTATTTAATCCCAATTGTGCAACCATAACTTGAAGGTCAAAGATCACTATCATAGGCCCACAACCATACACCACTTTACCCATTATTTAACTGACTATTTAGCCTCAACATAAACCATTCAATACTGACCAAGACAAGAAGTTTGATATTATAGAATAATTATAGAAGACACCAGCACAAATTTCTATTTTAGATTTATTGTGAACATCATTAATCCAAAAGAACATCTTAAATGAGTTTTTAACCCAATATATTATTGCTAGTGATATATCCCCTAATAAATTTCAAGCTCTGGTTGGACACTTAGCTCCAGTCCAATAAATCACATTCAACCAAAATGATATGTCTTCCCTTGACCCACTCCATAATTACCCATTGTACATAGAATTTTATATAAGGTGACATAAATTGAAACATGTCCTTATAAACAATGGATCATGCCTCAACATAGTGTCTCTAAAGCTCATCATGCATCTTGGGTATACAATGGCAGATCTCCAACCAAAAATGATAACCATCAAAGTATATGATAATTAGGAAAGAGAATCATAAGGAACCATTAGTTTGATAGTTATCATTAGGCCTTTGACTCATGATACACTTTTCCATGTGCTTGATCTTGAGTTATCATACAATATGCTTCTAGGCAAGCCTTGGTTACATGAGATTCATGTAGTCCTATCAATGTTGCACCAATGTATCAAGTTTTCCCACTTACGGATGAAAGTGAATATTCTAGGAGATTTACACCCATATGAATACTGCTTACATCTTGAGGTCAAATTTCAAAGCTATAATTATCAGTACGGCATGAATCCAAGTTCCAAGCAAGATAAAGGAAAGGCTATACTTATTAATCCTTCACTGGATAATTACATAGATCCTTATACATTGGAGTCCCTTTTCCACATGCCACCTCTTGAATTTTTTAATCATTTCACCATTTTAGATAATGGATCAAGAGAGTATGTGACCTATGATACATTTCATATTTATAATCTTCCTCAGAATCTAAAAACCTTTGGGAGACCTAAAGTCACTTCACATATGCATTGTCAACAAAAGAACCAAGAGAAGGGACCTATACATTTGTACCAGCATCTGGCCTAAAACTTGACCCTCTTAAAGAGGATGAATCATGCTTATATAACTACAACTAAGCTGATTGTTATAAAATTGCAAAGTATCCTATTCCCAATAGGATCATGGAGTGTCACAATTATGAAAGAGGCCTCAGACTGAATCAGTAAGGAACCATTGAGCCAATTTCCATAACCAAGTATGAAAGACCTTATGAACTTGGATTTAAATCACCTGGGGGTGACCCCACATATCTTATTCAAATTCTATCACTAGTGAATAGTGATGATGATGTTGACAGTGAAGTAGAGTTTGATCATAGCCTCACCTTTGATGACCTAGCTGAAACCAACCTATTTGATAAAAATGCTATTTTTACCCTTACCCTAGTCATTCATCACAACCCATTTCCATTATATTATCCCCAATTGATATATTGGGACTAAAAATAATTCAATCTATCAATTGATGAGTTCTATAATGATGAGGCATTATATGACTTCTTAGGCCATAGAGACAACATTTTTTTGGGATATCACAAGTCAAGATTCTAAATTACATTAGATCTTGTAGCCTATTTTGGAGAGCATGTGAACACCCTTAGCCAAAAATAAATAAGTAAAACATTGAGGTCCCAAAGTGAAAACCTCTTTGAGACCCTTTCTGACCAAGAAAAAAGTAAGGATAAAGGCTAGTCTAGTGGTGAAAACCTATTTTAGGCACCATTAGATGGGGATGTTTATTTTTCTTTAAATTTAGACTAGGAGACCACCAACGATGAACTTGCCTATGGATCTAAGTTCAATTTTTCACAACAATAAGTATTTGATAAAATTCTTCAAGAATTTTTTATTATTTTTATCACATGGCTATATCTCCCATTAAGGGACTCATATTCATCATGCCTAGGAGAAGTTGAAGAGCAACTCCTAACAGAGGAGCTTAACATAGTCCAATGGTTCAGGTTGTTACCTACTATCCTAGAACATGGTTTGACCCTTATAGTCAAAGATACAGTAGAGGTAAATAATGGGACTCCATGAGACCTAAAATAGATAAAATTAGAAACATCCTTCACTAAGGAGGAACATGAAGTCTTTACAGCTCTATTGAAATAATTTGTAGATATCTTTGCATGCGCCTATTCTGACATGCCAAGTTTGCACCCTACCTTAGTTTTGCACCACCTTATGGTTAATCTTGATGCCAAATCGATAAAACAAAATCTATGTAATATGCATCCTCACATTATTATATTGGTAAAGAAAGAGTTTTAAAAAATCTTAGAAGTAGCATGTATTCGATCCATTAACTACTCAGAATAGATCTCTAATGTGGTACTTATTATTAATAATCCTGAAGGGATCATAATCTATACTAATTTTTGAGACATCAACAAAGCTTATCCTAAAGATGATTTTCCATTGCCTAATATTGACATGATCATTGACTCCATGATAAGTTATGAAATACTTTCACTCATGGATGGAATTTCAAGATACAACCATATCAGAGTAACACTAGAAGGCCACCATAAAATACCATTCACCACTCTATGGAGAATATTTTATTATCAAGTAATGTCATGTGTCCTTAAGAATGTTGGAGCTACATATTAAAGGTCCATGACTATCATATTCCATTATATGATGCATGATATTTTTGAATACTATGTCGATGGCATATTAGGAAAATCCAAAACCAGAGCTGACCATCTAGCAGTGTTGCATAAGATATTTGAAAGATTACAAGAGTATAAAGTTAGAATTAATCCAAAGAAATGTGTGTTTGGTATAAGATCAGTTAAATTACTTAGCTTCATCATGTCTCATATAGTTATTGAAGTCAATTTAGCTAAAGTCCATGCTATAATTGAGATGCCACCACTAACCAATTTAAAGCAACTCTGTAGTTTATAGGGTAAGATTCAATCAATCTGATGCTTCATCTCTCAGTTAGTAGACAAGTGTCATCCATTCACACATCTTTTGAAGAAGTGAGTTGCATTTCATTGGGATGATCACTGCCAAACAACTTTTTAATAACTCAAAGACTATCTTGTTAATCTACCTATTTTATTACCTCCTATGTCAAGAAATCCATTCTTGTTGTACCTATCAGCTACCAACCATGCTATGGGGGCACTCTTGGCTCAACATGATGATAATGAAAAAGAACATGTCATATACTACCTAAGTTGTACCTTGGTTACATATGAACATAACTATGCACCTATTGAAAAAGCTTGCTTGGCCATGGTCTTCACAACTCAGAAACTATGCCATTACATGTTGAATAATAAGACCATGGTCATTTCAAAAGTAGATCCACTCAAGTATTTACTATCTAAAATAGCTTTACAAGGTAGAATAGCCAAATGGATCATGCTTTTTAGTGATTTTGACATAGAGTATGTCCATCATAAGGCAATCAAGGGACAAATTCTTAAAAATCAACTTGTTAAAGCACCTCTTGCAGACATAAAGCCACTCACATTTCAATTTCCTGATGAATCTATAATGACCATCATTGACACACCCCTTAAGGAAGAGCACTATAAGATATATTTTGATGGTTCATTTTCTGCACATGGATCAAGGGTAGGCCTCTTATTTATTAAACCATAGGGGGATTTAATCCCTAAATCATTCAAAATCAACTTTCCTTGTACAAGCAACATGGTTGAGTATGAAATAGTTATTACATGACTTCAATAGGTAGTGCTTTGGAACATATCTCATCTCCAATTTTATGGTGATTCTCAGTTAATCATCAATCAGGTCATAGATCATTTTTAGACTAAAGATGACAAGCCAATTCCATATAAAGCTATGGTCGACACTCTTAAGCAACAAATTGCCAACATTTAGTTTGAGCACAAACCAAGGGCTAGTAATAAAACTATAGATTATATGGCTACTATTGGCTCTCTGATTTGACAAATAAATAAAGCTAGAGAGTATTAGTTCTTCATTGAAAATTTGTCAACACCAGCTCATGAACCTTCAACCATTGCAATGGTTTGTGATATTGTTGGTCTTAATTCTATTTGGTACTCAAACCTTTACAACTACTTTCATGACCAAGTTCTACCACCTAACCTATCTCAAAAATAAACCAAAGCCTTCATTCATCATTCCACTCATTATACTCTACTTGGATCCACCCTTTACAATCGCATTTTTTATGGAACTCTACTTTGTTGTTCAACTTTGGTAAAGTCTACACTAGTATTAAGAGAAGCTCATGAAGGACTATGTGGAGCTCATTCTAGTGGGGTAGTCATATCAAAAAAACTCTTACGTACTGGTTATTATGGGCCCACGATGGAAACAAATGCTATTTCATATGTCAATAAGTGTGACAAATGTCAATGGCATGCTAATCTGATTCATGCCCCAACCAAAACTCTAAAATTGATGTTGACACCATGGCCATTTTATACATGGGGATTTGACCTCATTTGGAAGATCAACCCCACTTCATCTGACATCCATAAACATATCCTTACCACCATTGAGTATTTCACTAAGTGGGTTAAAGTTATTCCCCTCACTTACGTGACTGGAAAGCAAATTTCCAAATTCATCTTCAACCATCTCATTTGCTGCTATGGTATCCCCTCTGACATTATATCTAATAAAGGAGGATCATTCAAGAATAATGATGTAGAATAGCTATGTACTAAATATAACATCACACAACATTTTTCTACAACATATTACCCTGAAGGTAATGGTCAAGCCGAAGCATCGAACAAAACCATTGTCAATATTCTTAAAAATATTGTTAATGATGTTGGTCATGATTGGCACCTATAGATATTCCCTACCCTTTGGGCATACTATACCAATCATCATAAGCCCATAAGAGCCACTCCATACTCACTTTTTTATGGTATTAAAGCCATCTTTCCCATTAAGGTCAAATTGCCTTTACTATGTATCACTTTCAAGCATGTCATGGATGATCATGACTATTGAGTAGCTCACCTATAATAACTATACATACTCAGTGAGAAATGCACAAATGCACTCAAAACTCTTCAATCATATCATAACTAACTCAAAGGCCACTATAATTAGTGTGTTAAGTATATAACATTTAAACTTAATGATCTTGTTCTTAAATAAAACTAAAATAATACCACCATTGAGAAGAAGCATAAAGGATAATTCAAACCAAACTGGATAGGGACTTCCATCATTACTAAAGATTATGGATTAGGACCATACATGCTTGCCACACCAGATAGAGATGAACTTCTTGAGCTGATGAATATTATTCATCTCAAGTGATACTATGATTAAGTTCTAAGGCATATTTTTTGTAAGGACCATTTTAGTTATGTCATTTTATCACTATTTTTATTTCTAAAAATATCATCCTTATCCATCCTCTTAGTCATATTCACTTTACCTTTCTGACCTATTGCCCTAGTGTGTTCTAAAGTCTAGCCCATTTAACCTTGGTTTTGCCATTTGTTACACATTTTGAGCATCAAGGTATCTGATCAGTTTCATTAGTTAGTTCATGTACTTTAGATAGAGATCATATTTTGGAGTAGTGTGATATAATTTTTGGTAGTTGCATCCTTCATTTGTTATTCCTTTCTTATCATCAACCTTGTTACTAATTATAACCACCTTTGGGAAACTTATTACCATTAATCCATGCCATTGTGTCCTAGTTATAACTACTTATGGGCAAACTAGGGGAAAAATTAAGCCTTGATTACCAACTTTCCACTTCCTATATCATACTTTTCCCTTTTACCAACTGTGCCTAGTTTGTTTGACTTGACTGCTATACTAGTCAAATTCCTCTCCTATAGAGCAGAACTATAGTGAATTGAGGTCCTACTTTGGGAATATGTAGGTAGCACTTGATACTTATTAAGGTCAAATCAATCACCCTTTCCACCACACTCTCATTATTTTTTGAGCAACCTAAGCCATAGTCTCATTATTTTACAAGCAACTTAAGTTTGAATGCTCTCGCCATTTTGCAAGCAACCTTTGTTTGAACACTCTCACCATTTTGTGAGCTTGAACCATTTAGTGTCTCATCATTCTCAATTTAGTTGAGATACTCCAAAATAATTCCAAAAACATTTGAAATATCATAAGAAAAGAACAAAAACATTGAGCACTTCTTTACCTTAAGGATTATGTGAACCCTTACCAAGTTATAAGCAAATCACTTGTCACTTAGTTTCACCATCCTTTTTGGCCTTTTCTCTCACACACTTTCCATTTTGAAAGACCATTCCTCTTCTTCTATCACATCCATTCTATTTGTTTTCCTTAGTTATCACATTCTTCCCATTCCCTAAGAGAACTACATTTGGCTTGAAGTTTTTTATTGGATATTACATACATGAAACTATGTAGGTAGAATCCACTTACCTAGTGCATATAAAGACATCTTGGCCAACCCCTTCCTTTTATTTTATTCCCCCATTTTTTTAATTTACTATGTTGTCACCTATTTTATAGGGGAAATGTTCGTATGGTTTCTATTGAGTGTTTCTTTGTTTACTTCTTTGTTGTTTTGTTTGTGTGCCTATTTGTTTGCTTTCAACACTATTACCTTGATTCAGTTTCTATGTGTTCATTTAAATCCATCCATATTCATATGTTTACATTGGCATCATGGTTTTTATCATTGGTTCATTGTTATTTTATTTCATATTAGATTATGGGAGTCATTCCTTATGCATATTTTGGCCAAGTCCTCATGATGTTATACCATGATGCCTACCAACACATGCTACAACAAACCTAAGATTTAAAAAGTCTATTCATCAATAGAAGCATCTCTTTGGCACTGATGTCTCAATTCTAACCTCATCATATCCTAAATAGAGTAATTAAACATGAAAGAATTTCAACCTTTATTAGCTCAGATGAGCATCTCCCTACTAGTAGGTTGTTCCAAATCATCATTACCCTATGTGTTAATTTATCATCATCTTCAACCAAGATTATCATGTTTGACATAATCATGGTCCACTGATTATAATCACCTATGGGTAAATAATTGCACACCATCCCACCTACATTTCCATTGATTATAACTACCTTTGGGGAAATCATTGTGTTGTCACCACTTTACTTTTTCTGCCCATATAGGGGCATGTTATTATCTTGTTTTTTTGTACTAATAGGGGTAGCTCCATCTTCTCAATGATTATAACTACCTTTGGGCAAATCATTGTGTTATCATACCATGTTGCCACTATTAGGGTATAATGTTTATAAACACCTTTGAGAAAATCATTGTCGACCATCCCACTTGCATTCTTAATGACTTTGACTACTTTTTAAATATCATTATGTTTTCACCCCATCATCTTTTCTTTCTTTGGTCCCCTCATTTCATTTCTTTCTTTTCGATGGATCATTTTCCAACCTAATTATGCCAACCATTCCCTTGAGGGGGCATTATATAATTAGTTTATCATCATTGCAGTTGTAGGCATACATGACCTTTTTATTCTTTGAGAAGACGTTATTATGCTTATAGCTTGCAATGCCTTCCCAAACAAGGGCAAAAAATAGACACCTAAATTTGGCCACCAATAACCTCCAATCAAGATTTTGGCCAATTTTCACCAAAATGTACAATTTGGAATAAAAACACTAAAATGCATTAAATGAGTTGAAATTGGCATATTCAAGTGTTAATTCTAGCTAAGGTATTATTAAATGGGGTAATGTAATTTATGGGCCAGCTAACTTTGATTAGATCATCCTAAGTCAAAATGCCAATTTTGCACCTGGGTGCTCTGGATTGTTATTTTTAAAAAAATATCTTACAAAAGACATTTGCCTTTGTTATTTTGTTTTGACAACATCCTAAATGGGATAATGGATCCAACACATCTGACATCAACTTCTAATTCTAATCCAATCAAATTTTGGACCAATAATAAGACATTCTAATCAATTTGAGTAATTTGTGCACAAAGTGCTTAATCATAATTAAGAGATAATTAATATAATTCAAGGCCTAATTAATAATTCCATTGAAACTTGTTAAATACTTGTTTTTAGAAATGAATATTGGATATCTACATCATCAGGTGACTTCATTTCTTGGGAAGACATCCTAAGGCCATAAATTCCATAAATATCAAGATTCATGACTCTCATGCCTCATTAAGACCCTCCCATGCCTCATAAATTACCTCCATGCCTCTTAATTGCTCCTATATACCAAATATTGATGATCCTATTTATCAATTTGAATTTCAAAATTGGATTAATCCTTAGCCACACATCTCAATCTTGAGATGGATGGTTCAGGTTGATTCTACCCATTTGTAAAAATCTATAAATAGGAGGGCTTGCCACATGAATTTTAAGTCTTGATAATGCAAATTTATAATTCATAAATGATTCCAAAATCCATTTAAATTAGTTTTACCATGCCAAATTAATTCCAATCTAAGCCACAAGACAAAAGTGCAAAGGAGAGATGGAGGTAGACAAGTTTCCATTACCAAGGACTTCATGAGCACAAGTTGAGAAAGCCACTAAAATAAGCATTTTAGAGCATCCAAGGAAGGTAAAAGAGAGTTTATTTTGAATTTTAGTTATTTGTTTTATTCATGTTTTTTAACTAAGATCTCCTTAGTGTCTAGGCCTAGAGATGTTATGCTAGTTAGTGTGCTTCTTTCATTTTTTTTTTTCATTTTGAAACTAAGATGACACTAACCATCCTCTCTTGAGTCAAATTCTTAGATCACACTAGTAAGTGTGCCACTATATGCAGCTCTACCCACTAGGTTTAGTGGACTATGATCCATATTTGTGATAACCTTAACATAATAGTCACCCAACTCATCTAAACTATTACAATATGTGCATAAGACTGCCACACAATCTCTCCTCATATGACCATATGTAATGATGGAATGTGGGCTATGACTCATGGCACCTAATCTTGTCTCCATCTCAAAACCCAAGGTAACCATTCATTGACCATATGGGGCAAACCAATTGGTTAGTACATTAGGAATGTCTCATATATCTAGGCACTTAGCAATACCACTGGACCCATGGTCTTCTACCATCTAGATAACATCCTATACATATCATGCATGACTTCAATATAGATGATAGAACCTATGTCATAGAGTGCCCCCTAATCTAATATAGACTGACACAAGGCTGTCACATACGGTATTACCTTACTATCTAACTTATGACATAACACTTGTGCTATCACAATCCCTATCATAGCCTGATGGGTATCTAAAATCTATGAAATATAGACATAAAATAGACTCACCCTCGGTCTTGGTTAAATCTTATTTGAACATGTTATCCATTGAGATAATGATTATCTCCCTTTTTGATCATTCGATATCCCTATTATCACCATTGCTCCCCTATAAGAATTCCAAGCAATGCATGGACATCCTCTAAAGTGATACCAACCTCTATGGTATCCCCATCCACCACCAATATATATGTATTGGTCAAACATTCCCAAGCTCTGAGGAATATGGCCACTAGATCAACAATCAATGGGACCCACTACATCTTCATGATGCCTACAAATACTAGCATGATGAATCTATCTCTATCTATATCTTTCAAGCACTCCAATAGATCAGGTATCCATGATGCATCTATCAATTGCCAAAATCTCTAGTGTCTCTATAAATCAAACAACAAAATATGTATTAGACCTTTATGTTACCCATAATCAAAATACATTATTTACCAAATTTCATAAAAAAAACTAATTTGCCTTCATTTATTCATTTTTCACCTAAACTGACCTATTTTCCACTTAATCATCCATTTTAATACTAAGTCAGCCACCATGTTCCTTAAAATTACTATATCAACCATTTTCCTTCATTTCAATACTGTATCAACCACTTATCAAATATCTAAGTTGATCCTATTGTACTAGGTCAACTACTTAGACTTAAATAGCTGATTTGGCCTTATTTTTTCCCTTACAGTACTAAGTTAGCCTTTTGACTTAACAAACTAAGTCAGACATCATATACTATGTCATCCCTTTCCCCAACAAACTAAGTCAGCCATGACCTACTAGGTCAGCTCTATCAAAATTTTATTCTCTACCTACTAGGTCAACTAGGTCGACCTTGTTCTTTTAATAAGACTCTTTGACCCACTATAATAAATCCCTTAGGCATTTATTTCTTTAACCTTTTTCAACCCAGTTCCTCATTTGACCCCTCATGTCCTTAAAACTTTCCTAGGGTTCATTATGATATCTAGATTTTGCCTAAATGTCAAATTTCTTATAAAAACACTCAATTTCAAAATACTCAAATATTTGAAATTATCAGTTACTTACCTATGTTACACTCATTATGGTTTTTATGCATCTTCCCTATCACAACTATATTCTCCTCACCATCCTAGTTATCTAGGTTCTCATTAGGATTTTTAGATCTCTCTTTTTCTCAAAATAGTAAAAAAATGGCAAATGAATTCTTTTTTACCATATTTATAGTTACTATTCACAATTATTTACCCTTTAAATATTTACCATCATATTTATTATTTTGATCATATCTCTATTTCTACTCACTCATTTTCCAAACCATAATTTTTTTTGGAATCTTGATGTCATAGAGAATTTTTCTATCTATTACATGCATAGGTTGATATTTTTTTATTTTTTACTCTTCTTACACTAATCTCTATAAGTTTTCCTAATGTTCCTCACATTAGATGCCTTCACATCTCTCACATTTCCTTCTTTATCTATAACACTAATGTAAGTAAAGGTATGTGTTTTTCAATTCTATCCTTTTGTTTTATCTTATTGGTTCCTTCCTACACTTTATTTAGCATCAATATTATGTGTCATCATGTTCTTTTCAAGACGCACCATCTCATGTTACACTTATGTGACATGTGATGAGATTCAAGTGGGGATTATGTATACACATAATATTTTAAAAACTTTATTAATTAATGAATCTCTCCATCTTATGGGAACCCATCAAATCTCAATCTTTATGAATGCATGCCCTAAAAGGTGCACTAGGAAAGGTGTAGGCAAACCATTGGTGATTTTTAAGATTTTTATCCCTTCTGCCTCTTTCTTCATTTTTACACACTTATCTCTTAAAAAACATTCCCTAAGCTTGACCTTCACTTTTGCACACTCCTCTAGTATTTTTACACCTTTAGTAGCCCTTTTCCTAACCTAGAACTTATTTTTATAGTTTACATGACTGTGTTAGTTGTGTCAACCTCGTACTCTTATTGACAAAACTTATTTAGGGTCTAGGTCATCTCTTGGCTGACCTAGTATGTGACCTAGTGAGTTTTTTCCAATAATGATACTAGGTCAACTGGGTCAACCCTGTCAGCCAGTTTTTTTTAAGGGTTTAGGTTTAGATCCACCTATGCAAACACAATAATTTTTATATTATTTATAGAAGTCAAGAATAAGTAATATATATTGTACATCTACTTATCCACCATTCTACTTGAGGAAAAAGCTTAGGGTTGCATCTTTGGAGATATAGATCTTGTCTTATGGAAAAGTCTTTTAGATGTATTGATAGGTTGTTTAGCCTAAATCTAATTTATCCTTGTCATCCTTACATACCACAACAACCTCTTGCAAATCACCTTATCCAAGGGAGATATTGAAGCTCGATGGGTTCATATTCAAAGGTAAGTATTCATAACTTTGTTTCTCCTTTGTAAGAGTAGATAGATATACATTTGTACTTCTCTTTCATGCATTACAAGTTTGTATATTGACATGAGTATATTTATTCTATGCATGTTTACTTTTATTTTTTATTACCCCCACTTTGTGCCACAAGCTTTGGTGAGCATTAGTTTATCTTTTTCTTTACTTTTTTATTAGTACAGTGAATATAAAAACATAATATTAGATTAAACAAAACATAGAGAGAAAATGAGATTGAGAATAGCAGAGCACATATTCAACATATTCAACCAAGCATGAAGGCCTATTAAATAGGAAAATAAATGAAATACCCATGAAGCATGAGATGAGTATAAGAAAACTAACCTACGTCAGCTTGCATGAAATAGCAAAGACCGAACAAACAACTAACTTCTTAACCAAAGTGGTTAAGGCAACTAACCAATATAAATTACCTTAGTAAATAACCTAAGGTAAATAAAATAATATGCTAACACCCTCCCTTAATGACTAAACCAGAAACAAGACCAGGTTTATCTCTGAATTTTATGAACTTGTCTATACCAAGTGGTTTGGTCATTATATCAGTTGGCTGCTCTATAGTGGGGTAGTAGAAGAGACTGATGTCTTCATTTGTAACCAATTGTCATATGGAATGATGGTGAACCTCAATGTCTTTGGTCCTAGCATGAAATACTAGATTCTTCACCATCTTCAAAACACTTTCATTATCACATAAAATTGGAGTAGGCTTTGATGACTCAAACTGAAGATCCTCCAAAATTTTCTTTATCCACATGGTTTCACAACCTGCACTGACCATAGCTTTATACTCTACTTCTATTGAAGATAATGCCACTATAGTTTGTAGTTTGCTCTACAATGAGAAAACTCTTGAACCAAAAGTGAAAACATACCCTATTGTAGATTTTCTTAAATCAACTAAACCTACCCAATCAGAATTAAAATATCCTGAAAGTTCAAAATCTATAAACTTCTTATACAGTATGCCAAAGTCTAGAGTACCTTTGACATATCTTAATACTCATTTTTTAGCTAACCAATGGACTTCCTGTGGTTTAGAAATGAAGTGAGATAGAAAACTCACTGTAAAACAAATATCCAGTCTAGTGGTAGTGAGGTAAATGAGACTACCCACTAGCTGCCGATACATTGTTTCATTGATTGAAGGTGAATTAGTGTCTATTGAAATTTTAGCTCATGCTTCCATAGGTGTGTGAGTTGGATTATAATCCATCATTTTGAACCTTTCTAGAAATGAATTGGCATTCTTATTCTATGACACGAATATAGTATTATCACTTTGCCAAAACTCAACACTTAAATAGTATTTCAATAGTCCTAAGTCCGTCATGTCAAAAGTACAACAAACATCAGCTTTCATTTACTAAATGAGACTAGTACTACTCCTAGTGATGGCTATATCATCAACATATATAATGAGAATCAAGATATCATCACCAGACACCTTTACATAGAGAGTTGGTTCTGAGTTACACCTCTTGAAACCTGACTCCCTAAGATATGATTCTATTTTTGTATACCAGGCTCGAGGAGCCTGCTTAAGTCCATATAAGGACTTGATCAACCTATAAACAAGATGTTCCTTACCAGAAAATTGAAAACCCTATGGTTGAACCATGTAGACTTCCTCCTCTAGATCTCCATTCAAGAAAGCACTCTTTACATCCATTTGGTGCACCTGCCATCCAAACTGAGTAGTAATAGCAATAATCAAATGAAAAGTTACCATCTTGGTGGTTGGAGCAAAAGTCTCCTCATAATCAACCCCTTCTTATTGTGCATAACCTTTTGCAACAAGTCTAGCTTTGTGTTTATCCAAGGAACCATTTGCTTTCTATTTTACCCTATAAATCCACTTACAACCAATGGATTTCTTTCCTGGTGGTAGTTCCATCAACTTCCAAGTCTTATTTTTCATCAAGGAATCATATTCCAATTACATAGTTGATTCCCACTCAGACTTCCCTTTGGCCTCTGAAAAATAAGTAGGCTCAAATACTTATGAAATAGTAGTTGTTAGAGAAAGATTGACATGCTCACCTTTATTACCATACTACTTTCCCGATCTCAGTCTTCTACCTTCCACACCTTGTGGCAAGTCTCCTTCTTTTAGTGCTTTAATTGTGGCAGTATACCACTTTGGCTTCTTTGGTTGTTCTACTGGAACCTCACAATGACCTATATCAATTCCCTCCCTGTAATGTGATTCCATTGATGAACAAGAATCCTGCTCACTTTTCACATTATAACTAGTAATTGAATCATTAGATAACAAAGACTCAATATCTAAAACTTGACCAGTTGTTGTGAAGTATGGCATTTGTTCATTTACTATGACATCTCTATTTACCACAACTTTGTTAGTAGAAACATCAAGTAATCTGTAGGCCTTTGACTAATCACTGTATCCAACAAACATGTATGCTTTGCTTTTTGCATCTAAATTTCTTCTCTTTTGACTAGGTATAATTACAAAAGCTACACAACCAAAAATTCTAAAATCACTTACATCTAGACTTTGACCTGACCAAGCCTCCTTTGGAGTCATATTCTCTAAATCTTTTGTAGGACTTCTATTGAAGATGTATACTATTGTATTCACTACTTCTACCCAATACCTATATGGGACATTTCTACTTTGGACCATACAGCGAGCCATGTCCATCACTGTCCTATTATGCCTTTCCACAACTCCATTTTGCTATGGAGTGTAAGGTGTAGTGTATTGTCTGTGTATGCCTTCAGTGGTACAAAACTCCTTGAACTATTTTGAGATGAACTCACCCCCATTATCTGTTCTAAGAGATTTCACTAGCCGTCATGCCTATTTTTCAACCATAACTTTCCAAGTAAGAAAGTTAGAAAAATAATTAGATTTATTCACTAGAAAGTATACCCACTTTTTCCTAGAGAAATCATCAACCAGTAATAGGAAATAATGGGCACTAGAAGGGGTAGGTGTCTACATTAGACCATGCAAATTTGCATGTACCAGATCTAATACTCCCTTTGCTCTTGAAGCTTTACCAACATCAAATGAATGTCTAACTTGCTTCCCCAACTGACATCTAGTACATACATGATGACTATGCTAAATAGAAGGAATCCCCTTAACCATCTTATTCTTACTCAATGTAATCAAATACTAAAAGTTCAATTGCCCATACCTTTCATGCCATAGTGAACTTGTGTTATCAACCACTACTAACCTAAGGTAAATACAATAATATGCTAACACATAAGACCTAATTAGGATTATTATGTAGTTTTTCTTGATTAAAGGTTTTGGAACCCTACATAGTGATATTATTGTGGTAAGAAATTCTCCAATTTGGTCTAGTAGATCCATATTTATCATGTTCTCAATTATCTAATTTATCCCCAATTAGAAGTGTAAGTAGGATTTATCATCTCTAAACTATGATTAATTTTTAAGTATAATGAATTTATGATTTCATACATTTTGGTGAACTTGATGTGAATCTAACCCTTGCAATTTTTCTTTCATGCTTTTCATTTCTATCATTTTATCATTTTTCTATATTTACAATATTAGGTTGACCAAGATGGTATAGTTTATAAACTATGTGCATAGGTTTAACACATAATTGCATCAAAATTACTCTATTTTTTCCTTGTAGGTATTCATCAAATACAAATCACTATATCAAGTAGGTTGACACAATACTCTTATTCAATTCCAAGAAATAGACTATGTTAAATAGGTTGACTTAGTATGTTATTCAGTTAAAGAATAAAAAACTAAGTCATGTAGGTTGAATTAGTATTCTAGATAACTTCTAGATAAAAAATTAGGTTGACCATATTGACTCAGTCATCTTCACAAGCCTTAGTAAATAGGGAAACACAAAACTAGGTTAACCCAATCGACATAGTTGGTAGAACTTGAAAGAAACATTCAATGTAATTCAATATAAATTTCATAGTCCATAACATCTTCTAACCCATCAAGGCTCCTTTATTTCTCTATTTTTCAATTTATTTATTCATTAAAGTTTTGTTTTTCATAAATTTGAAATCTTCAAAACTATAATCCTATAGCAAACAAGTCGACCTAATCAACCTAGTTCTATAGTCTATCTTTAGCCTAAAAGACTAAGTCAACCTGGCCAACTTAGTTCTTAAAGACTCCTACTTATAAAATTTATTATCAACCCTATCAACTATATTCTATAATATTTGCATATAGTGTCATCTAAACTGACTTTGTACCATGCTTAAATTGGGAATTAACAACTATATGCTAGTAATTAATTCACACTTTCATTTTTAGTTGTTTCCATGCTTAGATTAGATCAAAAAGTCTAATTAGGTAGGTTTTTAATACACCATTTAGTTTCAATATTTTTCTCTTTATTTCACACACTACTAAATCACATAATTTCAAAACATATTTAAATATTTATCTACCCAAGGCTTACTTAATTGGATTTCATCACCAAGGGGGAAGCCAACTTGGTTTCCTAGCTAAGTATAAACACATGGTTAATGGTATATATTGGAAAATCACCCAAAACCATTATTGATATGAGATTGTGAAGTGAGGGGGGATTGCCTAATACCAATCCAGTACTATTGCCAACATAGATCCTTTTAGCCTAAATGTCCTGAAACCATCCATAGATTTATTTTTAGTTCCCTACTTTCAGCCAACTTTTGTATCACACTTAAAATAAAACTTTATAATAATCTAACAAACTTTTAGGATGACCACTTAGTTAACATCTACTTTTCATTTGACTACCTATTTTTTTCTCATTATATGTTATATTGTAAAAATTTGCATCATCCAACATTGGTGCAAGGTTTTATGTTGTGTGGTAATTGTATCATTCTCATTGATCCAATTATTTGGGTATTTACTTCACTTATTATTTCAATTACATTTCAAAAAATTTCCTTATTTTCAATACACTATCATTTTGTTTGACATAGTCTCTTACAAATTTTCATTTTCCTGATTATAGTACTAGGTCGACCTAGTTAACCTAGTACTCATTTATGCTTATCATGTTATAGTACTAAGTTGACCTAGTTGACTTGGTATCTTTATCAAACTACCCTTTCTCTAAAGTTACATTACTAAGTTGACATGTTCAACTTTATATCCTTTTTGGCCTAGTTTCATACCCTATTTTAGTACAAGGTCAACTTTGTAATCTTATCTAAATCTTTTCATCAATTTTGTCTTTCCTAATCTCTCTCCTTCATGAAATTCCTATTTGAATACAACACTAAGTTCAATTCAACAAATATGATGAGTCTTACCAACCTTAATAGGTTCTCCCATAAACAACTTGTGGTTCTTATCCTAGATGAAAGTAATGTGCATATAGTCATTCACACTACAAACTATGGGACCCCTCATCATTCCTCTTTACTTCACAATCCTCTCTTCTCATTCTAAGATTAACCTGAATTAAATTATACACCATAAATACTCTTCTTCATCAATGAATTTACTCAACATCGAGGAAAGGATCCTTCTACTATTTTCCATCTCATGATAAGTGGTAAAGTAAAGGAGCCCCATTAACCTTCTCCCATATTCTCACATGGATTTGGGAATACTAGTTTCTTTGCTTCTTAGTCAATGCCCTCTATTTTGACCCCTTCTCATATAGTTACCTCTTCCTCTTTGATTTCCTCTACTTCCATTCCTAGTATCTCTACTAACATGGCAAATTCTATATCTAGTGGGCCTCTTCTAAGACCTTCGATTCTCAATTCTTCCACTAGTGCATAATATTCTACCCATGGTAATCATGCCTCTAGTTTTGCTTATTCTCATCCTCTACTAGTCCATATTTTTCCATATAAGCAAATTATGACACTAATTCCTCACTTACTAACAGTTCTTCTCAAGCTCCTACTAACACCCATAGTGGTACCCAAGGCACGACTAATAATTCTAATACTTCACACAATGCTAATAATGCAACTCAAACCCATCAAATCCTATTACAAACTTTAAATAAAATGAATGATTTCTAATATAATAATATAAATCAAATGATGAAAATTCCAAATCACCTTATCCATCTACAAACCCACCCTCAATAGATACCATGAGGCATGCATAATCTAAATGTTCCCCAACCTCCTCTTCAAGATTCCCATGGTAATATTATCCCTCAACCTCCTCTTGTTAATAAAACAATCAAACATATTCAAAATGATCCTCTTACATCTCAAATTTCTAATATTGATATAAAAGGTATCACCCCTATCATTTCTTACAATGGGTCAATCGATCCTACTCTTCATTTAAAAACATCTTTAAATCTATATAACAACTAGGTCAAGTTAAATACCTTTGATTCTATAAAGATATTAGCCAAAACTATCATTTGTGATTATTTATATTGGTACAACTAACTCAAATCTCATTCTATTACTAGTCTAGAATATTTAGTAAATTTTTTAGTCTAAGAGTTCCAAACTAGTGATCTCCCTGAGAATATCGTGGCCCATTTTATCAATTTCAAGTAAGTTGAGACCAAATCTCCATAACATTTTATCAAATGATGTAATAACTTGTCCAATAAATGTGAACATAATATGGTATATGAAAACCTATTTCATTTATTTACCAACATTCTTTTTCCCAAGTTGCAATATCAAGTCTAGACTCTCTCTCCATGAACTTTGGAAGAGGCCATTAACCAAAGCAAGTGTCAAGATTTCCTTATGTCTCAATTTGATCAATCCCAACCTTCTATGGGTACTCACATGTTACTCAAGAATAATAATTGTCACTCTACTAATTATGGTGTCACTGACTCTTATGATACCATTCGGACTATTCAAGATGTATTTCCTAACGAAACTTCAGAATAAGATTTCCTTCATAACCACATCACCAAACCTCATTTATCTTCAAACAATAACATCAATGTTCATAAACCTCTATCCTTATAGGAATTATAAAAATGTCTACCAAGGCCTCTACCACAAGAACTTGATCTTACTCGACCTATGAAATCTTGACATGGTCCTAATAAATTTTATTGGTTTCATGTTAGTTGGGGTAATTCTCATGAGACTTGTAGGCAAGTTTGTAATTTGTCTATGGATTTCCTTCTTGCTCCTAATTTTTACCATGATTCTATCATTACTAAATTATTAAAACCCTATGGCATTATTTTCAAAGCCCATGAAACACAAACTAAATATCAAGCTTTGAACCAAGATAATGATCATTTTGCCATCTATAAGGATTCTCTTCCAAATCACCAAGATAACCAAAAAAATCCTACCCCTTCTACCAATAATGTTTATAATATTCTTGACCCAAATATTGAAGAGAATGTGGTCAATGTGACTAACATGCAAAGGGTGGTTATTTTTATTGATCCTCAACCCATCTACACACCTTAATTGTCTTTCACATTTTGTGTTGTCTAAGATTATTCTCAAACTCACTTAAATGAGTTGGGGAAAGGATACCCTATATATTTTAATTAACCAATTCCAACACCTTCTTTGGATAACATTTCTCATACCATTTCTACTATCCCTCAAACTTATTTACCTCTTACTAACAATACTCAACCTCCTATCAACACTTATTCTCAAACCACACCTGCATCAACTACCCATACTCTCAATTTAATCAAAAAACTTGTCCTCTAATTAACCCTTCTACCTATTGTCATCATAAATTCACATACACTTTATCTCCTCCTTTTGAGGACATCCTTCAACACTATGCACCTCTTTCTAATAGTCCTCTTATGGGTTATGATGAATGGGATCCTATTATAGAGATTACTGACCTCCCATCTCAAATCATATTTCTATAACTTATGTGGACCTCTCCAAATCATCTTATATAGATTTTTTTGAAATGAACATCCCTCATCCTCCCCTCGTAGGATGTGAATCCACCTTATTTGCATAAGAAGATAGCATTTTATAATAATGTGAAGAGATGTCCATACATGTTGATGAGATAATAGACACTTCTCTTCCCCTCAAATTTACCATTACTTATATGATCTTCGATGAGATTATTATTCATGTAGATGATCCTTCCATTCTTATTAGTGTCCAAATCAGTGATACTAAAGTCAAGTGTGCTTTAATTGATGAAGGTTCTAGCACTTGCATTGCCTCTCTTGAATTTATCAAAACCCTTAGATATTTTTTGTGTAATCTTAAATCCACATGTATCACATGTTAAGGATATGATTGAAGGCAAATGCCTCCTATAGGTTGTGTGTGGATCCCCATTACCATCCCACCTATCGCTGTTAAGGATATTTAACTTTCCTTTATCATATAACATTCTTCTTAGTAGGCTATGGACTTGTCGTATGAAAGTAGTTACCTCTTCTACTTGCTAATGTGTCAAATTTTCACATAATGGAGCCATCTATAGGATTCAAGGTGATACTAACCCTTAAAATTTTGAATAATTCCAAAACCATGGTGTATTCAAGATTCTTACCTGGAACCTTTACCAAGTGTTCCATTTCATGAATCTCAATAGTTTAACTTTCCTATCAATTCCACCTGAGGTTACAATAGTCACCCCAAAATCATTGGGAATATACCCCCTAACCTCTTATATTCCAATGATGAGAGCCTAACGATATCAATCTCAAGATTAAAACTTTTAATATCAAACCTCATCTCATCTCTCAGTTGCCCATTTATTTTCAACCTCATCCTTGACAACTACCTTGTGATGGCATCCCTATTATCTTAACTAAGAATTGACATTCCATTCATTTTACCACATCAAATGACAAGGTCATCTCTACCTACACCATTGATCTTCATACACCTGATTATGATGATGACTATACCTTAGATGATCTAATCTTAGGATGTCTTGTTTAGGCTTGAGATGCTGAAATTATTCATTATCATTCCTCTTTGCTTCAATCTTTTAGTATATCTTCTAGCATTCCATCCAATATTTTTCCTAATTTTAACATTTTTCCTCTTTATCTTAAGGTAGGTATGGTGCCAACACTTTCAATTTCTAAATAAACTCATAAGAATATGCTTATGTATTATGCTATGACTGATCCCTATCACTTTGCCAGATACCAAGACTGACTTATCCTTGAGATGCTTGTAACTATCCTTTATCCTTTTATGGACCTTGCACCTCCCTCAATAGAGCGTAATTTAGATCTAATTCCCTCTTTTATTGATTCTCCTCCTATTTTCGATCCTCTTTCTCATTTAATCAAGCCTTTTCCAGTATCTCCACCAACCTTAAATTCTCTTGGTGATGGTTTGCTCCCTTTACTATAAATTTATCCTTTACCCACCAAATGGTCTAATCAACCATACTATGATATTTATAGAGGTGTCAGTCACTAGACTAGAGACTGTTCATTATACCAATCTTCCTTAGCTTTTGTTTTCTCTCCTCCTATGAGTACACCCACTAATATAATCATAAGCATATATGTTGCTTCCATGGCATAGATAACCATTCATCCACACATTACAAAAAGTTACAAAAATATATAAACACCTTGCATCCCACTACTCCTTAGTCATTAGATAAGGCAATACATCCCTTAAAAGTATTACCTGAGTATCTTCCTAAATATGACGAGGTATATTATCTATGAAACTAATGTGGTACACATCACACTGATCATTATCGCATCCTTTAGTAGGATATTAAGGATCACTTCCTAACCATCCTTGCACCTTCTACCCTTTCTCCCACATGTCACTCTCAAAATAAGGATCCTACTTCTTCCCTAGTGGCTCCACCTCCTATGGTCCCTTCTCCACCTATTTTCTCTCCACCCATGATTTTCTCACCCATGGATCATCCTTCATCGATGTCACATTCCCCATTGGTGACCCCTTTATCTATGAAAAAATCACCTCCCATGTATTCTCCGTATCATCCCATAAATGATAGCCCTCATCATCATGATGCTTCAGGCATTCCTACATTTTATATTGAGGAGATTTGATGTGAAGTATTTTCTCAACATTCTTTGAAGATCAAAGAAACTTTAGTTGTAGTCCAAGTTAAATTTTATAGAGACTTATGTGATGTTATGGATAATGTATGTGGACAAATATATTAATATTTATGAACACATGCATGGTGTTCTTATATTTTTATTTGGATTGGGCATGTGCTCCAAATTTATATTTATCTATTTTATATCATTTGATATTGTGTCAAATTCTTATCTATCTTACATGGTGACTTTTGTTTTACATTACATGTTTTTTATGATGTCATTATGTTCTCTTATGGATTATGTTTCATAATATCATTCCTTTTATTCTTGGTTTCATTTATTATGATTACCTTGTTCTTTTTCATGATTTTTTTCTATCTTATCTCTATAAACATAGATAATTATTATTGTGACTTGGCTATATAAACCTTACTCCCTTTAGTAATTCCTTCTTTATCATGTAATTAGTTAGCAAACAATTCATCTCATTACCATCTCCTTTTATTGGTCCACATTGTATCTCCCCTTATTCCCCTTTATTCCCTTTCATAAACTAAGCATACGTATGGTTAAGATTTGAGATAACATGATGGTTCATAGTTAAGCCTATGTGTTCTAGTCAGTCTTATCTTTGGATAATTAGTTTCCTTTAGCCAAAGCCTAAAGCTCATTTGTGGGTATCACTTTATCTCTCATGATTGGTCATTTCAAGTTTTTATGGAGGAGGAATCATAAAATCCATAAAAATTGTGCAAAATCCAAATCTTTTAACACAAGGTAATGATCTAAAAGACAACATTCAAAATTATCTAAAGTCAAATCACACTAGAAGATTTGATTCTAAGCACATATCATTTTTATAAATCAAATCCTAAACTCTAAATTTGGCCTCACAATAGAGCTGAGGTATACTGGGGTGTGGTAGGCTAGTAGGTTAGAAAAAGGAGAACAAAAATTATCTTATAGTGATACCTACTTTCTTATTCAAGAACCTAGTCTTTGCAGTATATTGATGACTCTGTAAGGGTTCCTAAAGAATAGGGAACATGTTGTGGGAAGGTAGGTCCATTCTAATTTTATTTTTCAAAAACTAAAACATGATTTGATATTCATAACACACTTATTTTCCTACAGAGATTTACATCTATAGCAAACAGGTATCCTCTGTATATTTATGGTCACTAGTCACTTAGTGTCTTCTCATGTCCTTAGTGTGCCTCATGTCTCATAAGGTCTTCTCATAATAAACCTATGTTATGATTCTTACATTAAATTTTAACTGCATACAACCCTGATATTTCCCCTTGAGAAATTTTGTTTTGTTCACTAATCACTCTCCCTAAGGATTCCATTTGTGAATTACATTATAAGACCATGGATAGGACTTGACATTTCTCACAAATTACCAAAATTTTCACATTACTATGTCAAACATCCCTTTTTACCATATTTTTACATTATTTCCACCCTATTGATGTTCCCTTCATGAGTTGCAGTGTAAAACCATGGATAGGACTTGGACTTCCTCAAAAAAAATTCTACTATCGAAGTCACAATAAAATTACATATTTCAAAATTGATATTAGACATGATTGATTATAATTTACACATCATTGGAATATTTACCATCTTGATTTAGTATGTTTTATTCTTACTTTATTCATATTTTCACTTTTATCTTCTTATTTTTTGATTGTATATAAGAATTCAACCATTTTTCTTAAGTTTTTCATACTTCCCAACTTAAATTAGTGTGATTAATTTAAGACCATTTTATCAATTTTGTTTCTTTTTTTATACTTTCCAAAATGATTTAGTATGATTGATAAACTTGATTTATTTTTATACCATTTTTCTTTCATGGCCTTTCCATTTTATTACATTTTATTCATACTTCCCAATGTGATTTAGTGTGATGTTACTTGTTTTTATTTGGTACCACTCTTTCTTATGTTTCAAAAACAATTTTTATTTTTCCCACTTGTTTACCACTCTTTGGTTTATTTAACTTAGTCATATTTTTTTTATTACACATTTTCAATATGAAATAGTGTGTAGTGCATTTGTTTTTGGTTAATTAGAATTTTCCAAGTCCTTTTCACCTATTTCTTTTTAACCATACATATGTACTACATACATGCTAGAAAATAAAACACAACACATATATTTCCTATAGCATATACAAAAAAATAAAAATACATATGATAGAAAGAAATATATCCATACATCCACAAACATAACCAGAATACAAACCATAATCCCAACATCTAACTTTCAAAATAGACAATCTCTATATATATCATGTGTTTTTATAAAGTACAAAAATACATCACTCTAGTTCTAAGGCTAGGATCTATCATATCTATCTCATGGCCTAGACACATTTGCCATAGATGTCTCAAAATATCCCCTCTAAATAGTACATTATAATGAGGATGTCTGTGATCTCAAGCCTACTACCTATAGGTTGGCCACCTGGGCTTGAACATGTCCTAGCTAGATAGTGGTAGCCAAATACATAGCTCTCTTCTAATTCAAGGCCTTCCATGCCTATTCCTCTCCTAATCCCACCCATATTGGTGGCTATATCCCATCTCTACATGTTTGTAGATTCCTTATAACCTCCCTTACTAGTCTAAACTAGCTCACTTGAATTAGGGAAGATGGTACCATAAGTTTATCCAATGTGGTAGGGTCATATGGTGCCAACACCCCAACCAAAATATCATGGTGTGTTCCCATCACTAAGGATACCCATCTAACCTCCTCCTCATCTATAAGATCTATAAAATTCAAACTAAATATATATTAGATCACATATACATCTCAAAATCTATTTATCTATAATATATCTATACAACTAATATTCTATATCAAAAACTCAAAATTACAACATTTATTACCTATCTTAGTGTCACCAATCATTGTCTCACCATCTGATCATTTACCAAACATAGTCTATCCATTATCTCATCCCCTGAGTACCTCATTTTTGGGATGAATCCCAATCAAATCAAACCCTATGGTCACCACCCATAAATATCTTGAGCCTCACCTCAGTGGTGCCTCTATAGACTAGTTCTACCCTGGGCTAACTGATGAGTCATCCTAAATGACCACCCTCTATGATCACTCTCACCATGATTTTCTCTTTTCATGGTGTGATAAAGGTCATTATTTCTCTTTTTATGGTGCACACTTTGGTACATACAACACTCATGCATCCATGTTCATGCCTTCTCTAGCTATCAACTACCGTGCTTGACTATTTTATGGTATCACATGCTAAGACCTGATCTCCAATCTCTTGACTGATGCTCATCCTCTTCCTCTCCCCCTTGACTCTCTCACATACTAATCCCAAAATTTAGGCACTACTATAGGAGCTATCGAGTGAGGGAGTTTGAACTATCCTAGCAAGTGTTCCACTAGATGTAACTCTACATACCAGTTGTAGTGGCTTGTGATCTGCACTCATGCTAATCCTATCACCATAGTCACCCAAATTAGCCAAACTATTATAATTTGTGTATAAGGATGCCACACAATCTCTCCATGTGTGACCATTATAATGTTGGCATGTGGGGTACAACCCATACAAACTGATCTTATCTCCTCAAAAGTTGAGGTAACCTATCATCAACCACTAGGGGTAACCCAACTAGTTAGTACATCAAGAACCTCTCATATATCTAAATACTTAGCAATACCAATGGCCCCATGGTCTTCTAACCTCTAGACAACATCCCATACATATCATGAATGAGCTAAACCTAGATGATAGAACCTAAGTCATAGAGTACCCCATGATCCAATATAAACTTACATAAGACTATCACATACATTGGTACCTTAATGTCTGACTTGTGACACAACACTCATGTTATCACAAGCCATATCACAACCTTGTAGATATTTAGAATTTTTGAAATATAGATATCAAATAGACTCACCTTTGGTCTTGGATAAATCCTATCTGAACACATCACCCATTAGGCTAACACTCACCTATCCTCATAGTTATTTGATATCCCTATGATCAATGGTGTCCCCCTTATAGGAATTATAACCAATGTATGGACATCCTCTAAAGTGATACCAACCTCTATGGTATACCCATCCACCACCCATCTAAATGTATTTTTCAAACATTTCTAAGCTTCCAAGAACATGACCACTAAATCAACACTCAATGGGACCCATTGTATCTCTATGATGCCACTAAATCCTAGTGTGACCAATCTAGTTATGTCTGCATTCCTAAAGTTCTCTAGTAGATTAGGTAGCCATGATGCATCTACCAATCACCAAAATCTCTATTAAAGTCAAACAACAAAAGATGTATTAGACCTCCATATCACTCATAATCAAAATGCATTCTTTTAAAAACTTCACAAAAATGAACTAATTTTCCTTAATTTATTCATTTCTCACCTAAATTGAACTATTTTACACTTAATTGGCCATTTCAATACTAAGTTAGCCACCCCATGTCTTAAAAGTACTATATTGGCCATTTCCCTTCATTTCAGTACTATATCAGCCATTTAACAAATAACTAAGTTGACCCTATAGTACTAGTTCAACCACTTTGACTTTAAAGAATAATTCAACCTTATTTTTTTCCCTATAGTACTAAGTTGGCATTTTGACTTAAAAAACTAAGTCAGATATGATATACTATGTCATCCCTTTCCCCAAAAAACTAAGTCAACCATGAACTACTAGGTTAGGCCACTCAAAAATGTTTTTCTACCTACTAGGTTGACTAGGTCAACCTTTTTATTTCAATATGACAACTCCTTAACCCATTGTAATAAATGCCTTAGGCATTTATTGCTCTGACCCCTTTCAACCCAGTCCCCCATTTAACCCCTCGTGTCCCTAAAACTTTCCTAGGGTTCATTTTAGTATTATATTTTTCCTAATTATCAAATATCTTATAAAAAAACTTAATTTCAAATAAAATACTCAAATATTTTAAATTCTTAGTTGCTTAATTATGCTACACTCTTTGTGGCCACTATGCATCCTCCCCATCGTAACTATTGTCTCATCACCATCCTAGCTGTCTAAGCTCTCATTAGGATTCTCATAGATCTCTTTTTCTTAGAATAGTCAAAAAATATCAAATGAATTCTTTTTCACCCTATTTATAGTTACTATTAATAATTATTTACACTTTAAATATTTTCCATTATATTTCTTGTTTTTATCATATCTTTGTTTCTACTCACTTATTTTTCAAACCATAAAAAGTTTTGGAAACCTAATGTCGTAGAGATGTTTTCTAGGTATTACATGCATAGGTTGTAAAAATTTAATTTTTTCTCTCTTTTTTCACTAATATCTATAAGTTTACTTAATGTTCCTCACATTGGATGCCTTCACATCTCTCACATTTACTCATTTATCTACAATGCTAAGGTAAATAAAGGTATGTGTTTTTCAATTGTGTCCTTTCATTTATCTTGTTTGGTCCTTAATGCACTTTATTTATCATCAACATTATGTGTTGTCATTTTCATTTCATGAATCACCATCCCATATTACATGTGTGTGACACGTGATGAGATTTGAGTGGGGCATATGTATACACATATTATTTTAAAACTTTTATCAATTAATGACACTCTTTATCGTGTAGGAAACCATCGAGTCTCAACATATTTAAGTGAAAACCCTAAGGGATTTATAAATTAAGGTGTGGTTGTACCATTGGTGCTTCACAAGATTGTTATATCCCTTTTTCCACTTGTTATATACAAACTTGTCTCCTGAAAACCATTCCCTAAGCTTAGCCTTTTCTTTTTCACAATTCTCTAGTCTTTTGCCACCTTTAGTAGCCCGTTTCCTAACCTAAAACCTCTTTTTATAGTTTACATGACTATGTTGGTTGTGTTGACCTTGTACTCTTATTGAAAAAAATTATTTAGTGTTTAGTTTGGCTCTTAGCTAACCTAATCTATGACCTAGTGAGTTTTTGCCAATAACGATACTAGGTCAATTGGATTGACCTATTAGTTGAAACATTTGGAAGGGTTTAAGTTACATCCATTTATATAAACATAATAATGTTTCCATTATTTAGAGAAGAGAATAATAAGTAAGATATATTGCACATCTCCTTATCCACCATTCTACTTCAGGAGCAAGCTTAGGGTTTCATACTTTCTTTGGAGATATGGATTTTGTCTTATGGAGAAGTCTTTTGGATGTATTGATAGGTTGTGTAGCCTAGAGATGATTTATCCTCTTGTGAAGCACCTTGGCCAAGGGATATATTGAGGCTCAATGGGTTTGTATTCAAATCTAAGTATTTCTAACTTTGTTCCTCCTTTGTAAGAGTAGATAGATATGCATTTGCACTTTTCTTCTATACATTAGGATTCCATATACATTAATGTGAGTATATGTCTTTTATGAATATTTAATTATATTGTTTATTATACCCACTTTGTTCCACAAGCTTTGGTGAGCACTAGATTAGATTTTACTTTACTTGTTAGTATAGTGAATATGAAAACATAGGACCTATTTAGGGTTATTGCATAGTTTTGCTTGACTGGTGGCTTTGCAATCCTCCATAGTGATATTATTATGATAAGAAATCCCTTAATTCAATCTAGAAAATCCATATTGGTCATGTTCCCAATTATCTAATGTATCTCCAATTAGAAGTGTAAGTAGGATCTATCTTCTCTGAGCTAGTATTGATTTGTGGATATGTTGCATTTTTGATTCCATACAGAAGGTTTGTATGTGAAGATATGATATATGACTATGTGCATGGTGAATTGGTTCTAAAACTAATCTTAGGCCTCCTTAAATTCTTAAAACTAATCCTCTCCACCTTGGGATACTTCTTGAGACTTTGGAATATCCTCTCATTCAACATGACTTTTCAAAGCTCTCTTTACCTGTCTATTGATGAATATTACAGTATACAAGGCATTGTGCCAAGTTGGGATCTTAAAATTAGCCTTAGAAAAATTTAATTGTCTAATATTTATTTCTCAAAATTTTAGAGGGTATTCAACACCTTGAAAACCCCTCATCTCATTACCATCATTGCTCAAAACTCTCTTTTTACCCTACTGTTGGTGGCAATCATAAAACAAGTTAACTGTGTGTATCCTTCTTAAATGTGTTATTCACATGAATCACTCTTGAGACTAATATTTTCAAGGAGATGTTATTAAAATTACATATGAGAATTTAAAAAATCATATCCCACTTTCTTTGAAACCACCACAATAAAGAACCCTTTGTAGTTGATGAAACCTACCTACAGGTTGTGATGGTATCCCTCACCAGCAAACTAAGATGGTTTTGCTCATAAATTCACATCCACACATGAAATCAAGGATATAAACCATTATATAATAAAACCACACTCTCCAACACCACATATAATACTTATTTTATATGTTCCAACTCAAATAGAGAGGAAACAATGAGGTGATGGGGATGAGTATGAAGAAATGAGTGGCAAACCTCCTTAGAAATGCTTCATAGAGCCTAGTACACCAATCTTGGAACTCCTTCCATTAAATTAGATTGTAAAAATATTAATTTCATCTCTTAATATCATTTTAACTAATTCATCTCCTAATGTATGTACTAAACCAAAACCTATTGACTATTTCAACCTACCTAGGAGAGTGATGGAGGAGCAAAAAAGGTTTTTACCATTTTTGAGATATTTAGAGTTGATAAATCATTGAAATGAGTTAAATTAATCAAAAAATTTATTTAAAATCCTTATACACATTCCAAAACTCTTGCATAAGTTGTACCACTAACTAAAAACTACCTCTAACTACCTGATTATCTTGTTCTAACTTTGCACCTACATTTTATTAGTTATGAAATAGTATCTCTAACTTCCAATGACACATGGGATGTTTAATTAAACTCTATAACAATTATCTCTCTATAAAAAACTAAAATCTTCACAAATGACCCAAAAATGACCTTATATGACATATAACCCATGAAGGACTAAGAATGACAAGGACCAATGCTAAAGACACATTATAAGACCCCTATCTAGGACCATGGAACATATTTTCACCCTAATATACCCCTATCTAAATTTTAAACTATAGGGGGTTTACCTATTTTGACTAGTGGTCAAAATAGTCAACATTCATGGTGATTTGCTAGGGGTGGCAAGCCAGTTATGTCAACCACTAGTAGCCTACTCCTATCTATTGGGGTATGGGATCACCTATGCATAAATTAGACACTAAATTGCCTTTGAAAACACACCAAACAAAAATAATAAGACTCAAAACAAGACATCTAAGAAAACATACATGTGTTCTTAAGAACACGTATAAAACACACACACAATAGAAGTAAGGACACACACCTATCCTAATATTTACAAAACCTCAAACACTTAAGGTGAAGAAAAACTTACCATGATTCAACTAGGGTCAAGGATGGTACCTTTTTCATCCTTGTTGCTCCATGAGAGTAACTTATCATGTGGAACATACTTGTTAACAAACACTTGTTCATGTTGATAGTTAAAATACTTACCATCCTTAGATCTTCTTATACCTATAATTTTACTACTTGGAGATTTCAATAATTTTATATTATACCTTTTAAGTATATTAATTTAAATTATAGCTCGTCTAAAATTTTTCATGTCCAATTGGTGTTCTTCAAATTATAGATTAGGAGTTATCAAAGTTGCCTTAACATTATTCTCTTCACTATCATTATGTTCTTGATGTATGAGACCATCAAGCTCAACCTCCTTCTTTTCTAATACATATGAGAGTATATCAACATCAGTATTAGTTGTTTGTTACTCCTCAAACATAAACCTTTATGCCTTATGTTCACTAGACTCCTTAAAACTACATACTATTTAGTAGCAGCTCAATGTTCATCTTCATTCTCAATATGACACTCAAATTCATGCTTGATAAAGCACTCAAAAACCTACTTGATAGGTTCATTAACAATCCTATCATCATATTCACACTTATTTTGGGAAGGAGTTAACTTACCCAACTATTCAAACTGTTGACTTATATAGTTAAACCTTTGACATAGGTCATCTTCTTCCTCATGGTTGTCATTTCCACGTACTTCATCAAGTTCAGGTATAAATAAATTATTCTTCTCACCATATTGATCTATCAATATTTGAAAACTATCATCATCATACACATAAATCAATTAATTTCCTTCAGTATCTTGTGAGAAAGAATGTTCAATGCTTTCCTTAGATTCCTTATATGGTCTCTCATGGATGATATAGGTGCCAATATCAATTTGCTCAAAATAGGTGTATGGATCATGTCCATAAGTATTTACACCATACTCATCCAAAAATAAATCAAAAATTCCCTCAAGATTATAAGATGTCCCATCATCTATAATAGACTCCTTATGATCATTGATGACATAATTCTAATTGGAGATTACTTCTACATAGGTCTCAATGTGAAAGGTATTTAGTGTTTGAGCCCTGATAGTTACCTTTGATCCATACCTTGTCCTAAAGGCCAAGAAGGACCAATTAACTGAGAGGTAGACTCCTATCTTGGTTGTGAAATCCCTTGAGAGGTAGATAGAAAAGTGGTCAGGCAATTCAACCACCATAATGTCTTGAATAATAGGGAAACTAGGACAATCATAAAAGAAAATTTTAAAATTTTTGACCAGTCATACTAACTTAGCATGTGTCCCATTAGTTTTAAGTACACCCTTGATATATGTTTCATATTTTAGTCCCATTTTATCAGCTACAACCTTGGGCATCATCTAAGTACTAGCTCCACTATCAACTATGCAGTTGTGAACAAGCTTATCACCCATAATGAGAGTGAAGTAGAAAGGTGGAGGCTTATTAGATTTGGAAGAGGGTTCCATAATTTTATTAGGAGAATTGGTAATAGAAACATCACCATTACTTGATGGTTGAGGGATGACATGAATTATGGACAACTACTTTTACAAGATCTTTTAGCTAGGCATGTGAAGGACATCCCAAAGAGAAATACTAGCCTTAAAACTTTTCAATGAATCAACAATGTTTAAAATATAAGTATTCACATTTTATTGAGTCCTTAAATGCAAGTAAATGTTTGTATCTTGAGACATTGAATCATATTGAGTAAACCTTCCAACATCCTAACTTGAAGAAGGTGTAGGAGTTGTAGGAACTCCCATGCTTGTAGTCATACTTTACTACCTTTTAGGAGGAATAGTTGAACTTGTAATCATACCATTAGCATCTCCTATATCCTTCCTCTTAGATTTATTATTATCTTAAACTCAATTACCTTAGTTAAAAATTTAAGTATATTCAAATAGAAAGTTAGTGAAACTCACTCTTTGAGGTTGCCACCCTTCATTTACTTATATGAGAACTGCATCTTCTATTGATAATTGAGGATTGATTCCTCCTTAAGTAGCCAAATTTTAGTCTCCACATTAATTTTCATCCATGAATTTACATTATTTCCATTCTTCTCCTTGGATTAGATTTGTATGCACTAGTACCATTTCTCTTATGTTGGAGGTAGAAGTGGGATTGTATGCATTAGTAGGCCTATTAAAGTTAGTCTACCCTTGACCTCTCCCATACCCATATTGTTGAGGTGGTAAACTATTTACTTGTTAAGTATAGGGGTAGTATTTTTGATGAACACCTTGCCATCTATTTTATTTCCTAAGTTAAGCTTCTAAGAATTTAGACCTTGCTTCCCAATCAATTATCTCTTCTACCTTTTTAGGAGCAGTCCTTGACTTGGTATTGGAATTTAGGAAACACTTGGAGAATAAGAATAGGCATGGAAACTTTTGGAGTCAACTTCATAGCTTGTATAAGGCTATTCTCAACTCTAATTTCAAGGTCATATGCTTTAGGTGAAGTGTAGCCACCTATGGATTATAGCATGATGACTATGTTAGTATGAATAGCCCTTAAATATATGGGAAACAAAAAGATAGTAGGTGGTCTCATGAGATGAGAAAACCTATGCCAATTTCTTTGGAAGCTCTCATTAAAATAGTGAATTATCTCCTTGAGGGCTATTTGAATCACATTGAGCTGATGGATGAGTGATGTGTGATCATTCTTTTCCTCAAACCTTGATGTTAGTAGCTTTCCAAAATCATCCCAAGTTGTGATACACCCACTAGGTAAAGTACTATACCAAACAAGTTCTTTCTCTCTAAGGGACATGGAAAGGAGTCTAATAGCATTATTGACTTTAGTGACATTATGAAAACTATAGAAGTTTGAGATATCCTTAATATGTTCATTAGGAGTGACATGACCTTCACCATTGAATGTGGGAACACTCTTAGTAGCATTAGGGGGTATGTCATCATATGCATCAAGATGGAATGATTTTTAGTGTTAAAGGTTGGGAAGGAATGTTTCTTATCCATGTTCTCCTCAATTTATTCTTCATTCTCTTGATCTTCTTGGCTAGAAAAGTTTTATTATTCTTCAAAGGGTAGAATAGGCTGAGGATGTTAAACTTCAAGAGGAATTTTAGGTTGAATAGGTGGGTTTATGGGATTGAAAAATATACTACAAGATGACCTAGTAAGTAACATGAAGTATGAACATAATAATTTTAAAAAATAATGGTCTAAAACCAAATTTTACCTTGAATGGAGTCACCAAATGTTGAGTAGAACACTATATGCAACTCTGATGTTATCAATACCAGCATTCACCTTGATAAGTTGTCTTGAAGACAATGGTCCCATCAAATATTCCATAACTATTATCACGAAATATTACACATTATATTAGGTTTCTCAAGCATACTCTAATATTTTGGAAACATTAGATTACTTATAGGCCCATGGGTTGCCTATAGTAGAGCTAGACTCTAGGTTTAAGGGCTAGTTCCCTGTATTGACCCTTATGTGCTTATCACTTACACTAATTGATTCATTAGATGAAAAGGGATATTAGTATACATTAAAGTAGTACACTATAATGGGGTGATACACTATGAATATCTCCACTTGACTACCATATTCTTGCACTAAGAAACATGACCTACAACACTAGCTTAAAAGTCTTAGAATACTCTAACATTAGTATTTCAAATATGGAGGTGATATACATGAAAATACTAAGGTAAGTGGAACATAGGTTATATTATAGACACTAAGTATAATTTTACACTTGAAGTTAATTAAACACACTAGCTACACTCCATAAGATTTGTTAGAGTGATAACTACTTGCACTACACATGAAATGACAAAGAGAAGGAAAGGATAGATGTTTATCACTAGAATTCAACATACATCACTTAACACACTTATAAAATATGTTTGTAAACTCAAAAGTATATTTAAAATCTTATTCAAAGTCAAATTATAATATCAAACTTGTAGGGCTTCACCATACCAGGTGTGGAATTAGAATACAAGAAACAAATGGCTTACATTTATAGAGTGTGTGACAGGAGAGAGAGAAGTGGAGCTCAAGGGTAATAATACTAATTATCAAGGCATGTAACCAATTATTATATATGATAATGGATTATTACATATACTATGAAAGGTTTATTTGTACCAATGTCCATGTAAAGAATGAAAATGCCTCAAAATTGGCATAGGACCTTTGAACTACCTTCTTGAAACTGCCTTCATCATTAGGCCTCTCTTGAGCACTCCCAACTACACTATAGAGAGATGACACACATTCACTATCAAGGATGGGTTAGAAACAAGATTAAACATGCAACATATGCCTTCATAACCATTAGTCTTCTTATAGACACTTGTTCTCATCATCTACAGTCACCATCACTAGCCTTGTAGGTCTGTCTTTACATTTGTAACACAAATGATATTTAGTTTATCAATAAAATCCATGTATGTAGTTTTATAACACCTATAAATATTCCCATTGACTTCTAATCCATGAATCAAACCTTATAATGCACACCAATTAGATTTATCACCTTCTTGCTTAAAAGTCACTTTCCATCTCCATTATCTACCAAAGACTACCTAAAGTGAATCAGTTATAAAAATACCTTTTATGCATATTTATGGAAATAAATGGACATAGGGAGTTATAATAGGTCCTATTTGACATCCCCAAATGATTCTCTTTCTTCAAAGTTACTTTGTACCTTTAAAATACATAAATCCTTATAAAAAACCATGTTTTAGGCTTATCCATATAATTAGAGTTCAAACAAGTCATGTGTCATGGAGCCTAAGAGACTTATCTATAAGTCCAAAACACTTTCTTGATCAATCCTCCCATTTTTAATGAATTTATGTCCATCTATTTCCAATTGGGTCTCAGGAAAGGGTTTTAGGTGGTTTTGATCCTTAAAGATTATTCATAAAAACTAGACATTCACTCTATGAACAAATCCCATTAAAGGAAAGTTTATTACCCCATTTTATAATTATAATCTCCTTATGGTCTCATGCATAGTGCCCGTACTGATGTGGGATTTGGAAGTTAGCCTATCGAGCTTGGGAGTGCATTATGCATACTCTGTGATAGGTTTAAGCCAAAAATGACTAACCTAAGTGACTTTTCTATGAACCAAAAGGTATAAATCATCATAAAATATCATATGAAGTTCCTAAAATGCATTATAAGGTTCATATAGTCTTGTAAGTGATGACTACACCATTGTAGGACCCATGTTTAGATCTAGGCCTAGTAAGCCTGACTATATATCTAGGTTCATGATGATTTTGTTTGATTTCTCAGTACTATAGTGCCTCATGTATGTTTTTTAATGATAAACACAACTATCACACCATTTTTATTGTTACAATACTTCCAAACACATCTTCTTACCCTCTTCATGCTAAACCTATAGTTTTACCTCTCTGGGAGTGCACTTTATCTTAGATAGAATAGAGGGCACTTCCCTTATCTTCTGAACCAAACTTAGTCTATGAGAATAAAAATTAGGTCATGGATGTATTATACACCAATTTTCATGGTTATGTTAAATTCATATACCCCTAAACTCTTCAAAAACCTTAAGACATGCTTCTCAAACCTACTGACTATGCATAAATTGTGAACATAGTTGTAGGTTAAACTTTTGAAATTGGTCCCTATCATATTCCATTGTTCTAATTATTATATGAGATGTTCATCACCACTATGAGAGTGGCCTTAGTCATATCCACCATCCTAACTTCTTCCAACTTCCTCAATGTATACCCTCCACTTGATCTTGCCTAGTTGGTAGACTATTTTGCTTATCTCAGTTGAGATTAGAGTTTCTTATAGGTGATGTCTTAATTTTTTAGCTCTAATGTTTAATTAATTAGGTTATTCTTAGAGCCTATTATTTCACCACATAGTTTTACATACTCATATAATTTTATATGATCTTCCAAAATCTAGACTATTATGTTATAGTATGTTACCAGTCTTTAGCCAACCTATAGGTGCACCTTTGAGAACAAAAGAGACCATTGTAGGTGGTGTTTAACAAATTAAACTTTGTATTTCATGGTTTGGGATCATTTTAAGGTCACTATATCATTTATAATCCACACTAAGTCACTTTTTTATCAATACATGATTCCATTATGTCACATGGTAATGTGAGGCCATTTGAGACTCAAAATACTATAAATTATACTTACATTCTACAGTGAGAGAATGCTCAAGATGGAGGCTTCATCCACATTACCTCTTAGGACCAAATACTCATTTTATTTTTCAAATAGGTGCCCCTATTATTGGGATACATGATTAAACACTTAAACTAATACAAACCTGAAGGCACTCTAATGTGGAAGAATCAAAAGTAAGGCAGAATCCTTGTTTCAAAGATGTTAAGGTAACATATCCCAATATGAATTTTTTTCAAATTGGGGGATAGAATTCAAGTTTTTTTCCACCATATGACTCTACCATTATAAAAATGGTACTCTACATGTTTATAGACCTTGATGAGGTTCAAAAACATTTCAAATACCTAAATTTAACTATGCTTAGTCCTCTATTGGGACCACCTATAGGTGTATATGTAAAAGATTTGTATGTGAAGATATGATACATGAATATGTACATGGTGACTTAGTTCTCTAACCAATATTAGGCCTCCTTAAAGTATTTAAAATTATCCTCTCCACCTTGGGAGGCTTATCAACACTTTGGAACCTCCTCTCTCATTCAACATGATTGTGCAAAGATCCTTTTACCTTCTTGTAGGTTAATATTATAGTATACAAGGGAGTGTGCCAAGTTGGGATCTCAAAACTAACCTTAAAACCATTGAATCATATAATCTCTATTAACCACACTTTTAAAGTGTATTAAACACCTTGAAAACTCCTCATCTCACTACCATGATTTCTCAAAACACTTTTTTCCTAACTATAGGGAAATCATAAAGCAAGATGACTATGTGTATCCCTATTAACTATGTTATTCACATGAAAGACTCTTGAGCCTATGATTTTAAAATAGAGGTGATTACCATGACATATGAGAAGTGAAAAAATCATATCCCCATTTTTTTGAAACCATTATAGGAAAGAAAACCTTTACAGTTGATGAAACCTGCTTGCAAGCTATGATGGCATCCCTCACAAGTAAACTGAGATGGTTTTGTTCATAGGTTAACCTACACACATGAAATAAAGGTTTTAAATAATGAGATAAGAAAACCAAACTCTCCAACACCATGTACATTACTTATTTTGTATAAACCAACTCAAATAGAGAGGAAACCATGAGGTGATGGGGATGAACCTCCTTAACAATTGTTTATAAATCTTGATAAACCAATCCTAGAACTTTTTCCATGAAATTGGAGTGGAAAAATATTAATTTCAAACCTTAAGATCATGTTAACCAATTCATCTCCTATTTTCTGTACTAAACCAAAACCAATTGACTATTTATGCCTACCTAGGAGAGTGATGGAGGATCATAATGGTTTTTTTTTCATTTTTGAGATCTTCAAAGCTAATCAAGAATGGCAATGAGTTAAATGGACCTAAAGGGTCACTGTGAAGCCTTCTAAATATGCCAAAATTACTATATAAGTCATATAACTAAGTAAAAACTACCTTTAACTACCTAATTTTATTGTTTTGACTTTGCACCTACGTTTTGTCAGTTATGAAATAGTATCTTTGAATTCCACTGACACATGGGATGTTAAAGTACACTCTATAACAATTTTCTCTCTATGAAAACCATACAAGCTTCATAAGTGACCCAAAAATGACCTTATATGACATATAACCCATGAAGGACTAAGAATGACTAGGACCCAGGCTAAAGGCACATTATAAGACACCTATCTAAGACCACGGAACACATTTTTGCCTAGTATAGCCCTATCTATGTTTTTAACTATAGGGGGTTAACCATTTTTGAATGGTAGTCAAAATATTCAACAATAGGTACCTTTTTTAGTATTTAATTTCCAAATGTTTTGATTTTAATGTAGGGTATAAGTAAGAGTTTTGGAAATCCCACCATTTGTATAAATTTACAAATGGCGAGGTCACCCTCAGCAATAGTGATTTCACCATCAATAATAGTGATATCATCAAATCTTTAGAGGGGTTGTGAGTCAAATGGTAAGGTCTCCATTTAATCAGTCATGTCACAAATTTTAGTATAAATCATCGATCAAACTAGATGAATGTCGAGTCAAATGGTAAGATTGATTTTAATAGTGATCTCACCCTATCAAATGGTAATAATGCCTTATGGATCAGTGAGTTTACAAAACCATGATGAAAAAAGGTTGAGGTGATCTATGAAATGACAAGATCACCCTACTAAATGGTGAGATCATTAAGAAAATGATGAGGTCATTATAAGGACCAAAATGAAAAGGGACCAATAGGAGATTACTATAGGCCCAAATTATAAGAATTTAGGTAAACTTAATGAATTAGATAATAATAATAATAATTGACCTAGTTCCTTGTGGTTTGAATTGTAGGAGTGACTTAGGTGATTATGGTTTGCTAAAAATTATCTCAAGTAATTCAATTATAGGGCATATGGACTGATAAGCTTATGGACCTACTAGAGGTGGTGGATTTATATCACCTAGCTCAACTGTCAGTGATTTGTGTAGATCAAGCTTATATATCTCACTTATAGAGAGGTGGCACTTTAAGACATATACATTTCATTTACTGACTAGGGACATCACTATGACTTTAGAGGATGTGCACTAGATATTATGAGTGTCAATGCAGGGTTAGAGGATTACTTGGATGTCAGTAGATCAACTCACTATGATGGAGGATTTTAATGGTGTGAATAAATTGGAGGTATTTTAGGGTACTATAGATATAGATGCATTGGAGGACTTGACTTTGCCTCTAGACCTTCGAATAGGAGTGATAGTGGCAAGGGATCTAGTAGTGGTTAAAATACAAGGTATAGTGCCCCTATAGGTTGTTATTTTGATGGCTCTTATTAGTGGCCTTATATTTCTAGAGTAGATGGTTCTTCCTTATTATCCTAATTGGAGTGTTCTAGGATATGTATGATCACTAGACATTATTTTCATGGGGGGAGGGAATTATTTTGGCCTAACTTTATCGATATCTTCATATGATAACATACCACAGAGGGTGGAACATTGGGTGCAACACACTACTCCAGGTCTGGGCCTAGGAACATATAACTATTGGTTTCCAGTGGGGTTAATATATCAATGAAGACTAGAGGATCAAATGGATTTTAAGTGGTATATTATAGGTCCAAGTTTACAAGGCCACCTTAGGGATCTACCTTTTTTATAGATAGGCCATAGATGATATGGTTGATGGAGAATCTATCTAACAATCATATTTGGTGACACAGTGGTATTTTATTAAGGATCTATTTATTATTGGCATTATGATTACATCATATTATATCATAGGCTACCATGACTCTGTGGTAGTGTGATATAGGCTAAATTGAGTGCAGAGGCAGTTCAAATTTTAGTAAGATATTCTATAGGGTCCATACTTCTTCACTCATGTGACCTAGGGGATTAGAGAGTGGGGCTACCAATTCCCTAAGACTAGGATATGGAAGGTTATTGTAGAATCTAGCATATAATTTGGGATTATGTAGGTGGGGTGGGAGATGCTGGTATGATAGATGCTTATGCATCATGGTGGGTTGGTGCCTAGCCTATTTGATTGACAAAACCATAGCCTCAATAACCAATCCTATACCACAAATAAGTGAGATAAAAGAGAGATGGGGGTCAATCCCTAATACAATTATAATTTTATGTGCCATTTTATCTTTCCATTCCATAGGCCCTCCCATTATAGGTTGGTCATGCCTAGGTGCAGTAGGACCCTCTAAGGGATACCGATATGGTTGATATAGTAGAAGGGTAGGATATAGATATGGGTGAGACACCAGGTGGTGATATGGACCATAGTATAGGGATAGGATAGGTATGGACCTCTAGTATAGGGATAAGTATAGATATAGGTACAAGGGAGATAAGGACCTCTGGCATAGGTAGGTCTTCATAGGACCAAGATTTTATTGGCACGCTGTAATGTGAGATTACTACATGATTATCAAAGATATCACACATGTAGATCACTATATATAGATTAAATACATAGTTGGTTACTGCACAGGTTAAGATGACCCAATTGTAGGGATTTATCATAGCTAAGGATGAAGATATTACTACACCAAGGGAATAGGTGACCAAACTAGTAAGGGTATAGGCTTAGTTTGGTACCCATGATATATATCTTATGAGGGTGACAGATGAGCAATATAGGGCTTGGGTTGATGGGGATTGATTTATATCACATGTAGAGAGGTTCACTAAGGAGTGAGATGAAGCTTGATGATCTAACACATATGATGATTCAACTAGATACTTGGATGATGGGATTGCAGTCAAGGATGATGCCTTACACATGAATTATGATGTATTATACACTAAGGATGATATCACATACTAACAGAGATTATATGAGGTATTAGTATTGATAGAGAGGAGAGCTTCATCTTATACAAACTACTCAAGATCTGTGTGGACTAGCAGGACCTCTATGTCTAGACACATGACAAAGTCAGAGTAGTCAGTTGTGTAGTCAGCCTCATAATGGGTAGTGATGGGTCTACCACCACCATGTCCACCATGATCACAAGCATCTATAATGGGCCAAATATTTTAGTAGAGTCCCCCAAGATATGGCCAAGATCAGAGTTGATTTTGTAAATTCATTTTGTAAATGAGATGTATACATACTCTCTTGATGTATAAAACATTATATATATAGCACAAAAGTTTTTGTCTCATAGCTACTTGTATATGGATTTTTAGTATTCTTTGTGTCTCATGGTGTTTACATTCATTTTATGATATGATTATATATGCCAATGTTAGGAGATATATGTCTTAAACTAATCATATAAATAGTCAGTATGACTCAGTATGTATGTCAAGAGATGTATGTCCTACATACAAAATCTTGTTTGTTTCCAATGTTTTGGCCTCCATTGTGTGTATGATATCATGTGTAGGTAGTGTATATGTAATCGAGTGCTTTCAAATATGTTATTGGGTTCCACATTAACTATTGGATTATGGATCACTTGGTTTTACTCTATCAAAATGAAATTATGCATCATAATTATGAATAACTTATAATAACATTATATTTTGTTTGCAAATAGATCAGTTCAAATGTGAATTTTTATAGCTAAGGATAATGATAAAAAATATAAAAACTAAAATTGTAACTATTTACATTTAAATAAAAAGTAAAGGAAATAAAAAGATGAAAATAAGTGTTAAATACAAAAATATGACCAATCTTAAAATCAAAATATGAATTATCAAGACTTAAATGGGTACAAGAATGTACTAAAACACAAACAAATAATAAAACAAAGCAAGGGAAAATTATAAATGACCTAGAATCAAGATATGAATAATCAAGACCCATGCATTAATAAGGTGTACTTAAAAGCAAACAAGTAATAAAACAATTCAAATACAAATGTAAATAATTCAAACCTAAGGTAAGGATAGACTCAAAAGGTTTTCGAAATGTATTCAAACATAAACCAAAAAACACCATTAAACCAACATAAACAAACAAAGTGAAAAAATTTAAAAAAAAAATAAGTAAACAATCTAAAGCAAAGAAAAGTTCAATAAGGAAACTATTCTAGATAAACAAAAACAAAAGACCAACAATGGTTAATCACAATGTTAGTGTAGATAGAAAATAAATTGTTTGTGTAATGTTAATAGAGGCATTTCACTCATGACAAGGTGACCCCTAATATAGGTGATAACAACATTAGTACAATAATACAAGGACAATGGGTAAAAAGTTGCCCCCAGGCTATAGGGAAATAATGACACATAAATAAGATGATAAACATTACCCCTAGGCTATAGTATTTAATGAAATAAAATAAATAAAATAGGGGGATTAAAATAAAAGGAAGGGGTGGTCAAGCTGACTATAGATGCACTAGGAAAGTGGACACTACCTACATGAACTTTAGGCTAAATTTAGTTCTCCCAGGATATGGGATAGAATAAAAATTAATGATAAGGGAACATGATTGTTGTGTAGAGGAATGGGAATTGGTCTCATAAAATCATGAGTGCATAAGAAAATCCAAGGGTGTAATAATGGATCTACTTCAAATGAATAATAAACATAATGGTAACTCACAAAATGATGAGAGCATATGGTTGAGTCTATTAAGGATTAGGAAAACCTAAATGACAAGTAGTTACTCATGAAATAATTTAGGAGTCATAGAATCCTTAAGGCAATGAATTTATTGAAAAATAAAGGAAGGTACGATCAAGCTAATTCAAGACACCCCATGTATCCAAGTGGTGCCTATATAGTCCATAAGGACCTTAGGCTGATGTAGTTCTCCCATATATGGGGGTAAAAATAACAAGGTGGTCTAGAAGTAAACTAAACAAACAAGATGGCCCAACCCCAAAAAATTTATATCTTTATATCTCTCATGGAAATTCTAAGCCAGTTTTCATGATTTTGTGATTTTTAGGCTTTTCAGGTTTTTTTACAAATGTTTATGGAATTTTCTAAGCATCTCAACTCGATCGATAATGATGAGACTATTAGAGTATCTTTTACTCATGCTTGTTAGGTTTGTCTTATGTGGACTTTAGTCCCACATTGACTAGTTTATCTTGCTTATTGTTTTGCCTTACCTATATAAGCAAGTGCTCTCATTGTAACGTTCATGCCTCTATATTCATATCATTTGAGTATAACAATTATTTTGTCAATTGGTTTACTCTTGTTTATGTTGAAGAATCAATGGATGTGGTAATGATCCATTGGAGAGATCTTGGCTAAAGAGTTTTGATAACTCTTTCATGGTACTAGAGCTACCCTCTAATAGCCATTACTCAATACAAGTTGTACTCTTCTTAGAAAGTGTTTGAGGATATTTGTTATGATGAATTTTTAATAAGTTTTTCCATTTGTTCTCAAACTCTAATCCTTCCCATGTATTTATTGGGTTTTATGGAATGTAGTTAATAGATCAAAAAATATACTCATAGTTTGGCATCCTTTCCATAGGCATCTAAAATCTGTTTATGCTGAGTTTTGTCTAATATCTTCAAAATTTATGTTGCAGTTTGAGTGGAGCATTGAAAATTCTCTCCATTTGAATCTTTTTCCAACTCTCTTTCCTTTATCCAGATCTACAAAAGAGGCATTTCCAATTTTTGAGCATTGAAATCCAAGCAAAAACTAAGGAGTGGATTTCCCTTGGAGAGATTAAGGTGTTAGAACCTTCCTTGTTGCATGGTTTTTTATTCACTCCCAGATCTAGTCTATGCATTGATATTTCCATATATGATCTAAAAATCCTTTTAATATAATTTATTGTGATATGTTTATCTTTATTTTGGAATGTGTATCCTGGTATGTTAAACGAGGTCAACATAGGATAAGCTGGGCATTATAACATTGTAATTTTTTTTCTACATTATTTCTTTTACCTTTGTGGAATTTTGATCTATGTTTTGGTCTTACTTCTCTATTGCTACATTGAGGATCTATATCTTTTAGATATGAGGCATTGCAATTTATCAAAATTCATTGCATAGAGGAAGGAAAACCAATAAGTGCATAAAGTGCTTGGAAGAAGGTGGCATTAGAATTCTAGACTACACATTTTAGTTTGGCATTAAACTAGAAGACAATAGCATATAAATATGGCATTTAAATCTATTGTTGAAGAATTGAGAGTAGGTATTGTAGGTCTAGTGTGTTGCAAGATCTTAAATGTCTACATTTTTTTCCTAAGAAAGGTTAGTTGTAGTGTGTGAAGTAGTATTGGAGGTTTGTAGATCAAAAAATTTCCTTATCTCCCTAGCATGTCATATTTTTCATAGACTAGAAAATTATTTATAAGCACCTCTCTCTAATAAATAATAAACACAATAGTGATTCTCTTCTTATCCTTTTTTACATAGCTAAAAATTCATTATTTTTGCCTTATCAGCTATTTTTTTTTAAAAGAGGAAGTCAAACTCACCTTCACACATACTAGGGTAATTGGAAGGACTATTTTCACATTGGTAGACTTTGTAAGTCTATGGAAAAATTACAGTTCCAACTTGTGGTTGCATGACTGTGTTTGTTTTCTATTTGGTCTCAAAAACTAGTTTGTGTTGTTTTTTAATTGTTTTGACCCTTTTTTATAACAAATCAAAAATATTATGATTTTTAAACCATAACTCAGATTTTAATTTTTTTTCAAAAGTGCATTTTTTTCAATTATCTATCTATTGGTGTTATTAAATTGTAAAAACACACTATTTTATAAAGTGGCTGCATTCTGGGAGGTCTTTTCTCATTGGTTGTGCTACCTTTGCTTGTGGTTTATGGTGAATTTTTTAGTGGTGATACATTTTTCTATATCTTGAGAATTTATTGAGGTATTATACATTATTTTTCATGTCTCTTATCTCTTTCATTTATCAAATATTAAAGGGTGAGGTCTAGTCTGGTAGGCGGTCAAACCGCCTCATAGATAACATAAACATCCTTCTTGCTTCTTCTCGATTGGATTGTCATCATTTATTGCGCTCATAGATTCATTTTCATTTGAGTTAGATGTTTTATTATTGAGTGTACATTATTACTAATATGAGGTTGTATTGTAATATGGTCCTTGCATTGTACTTCACACACACACACACACACACACACACACACACACACACACACACACACACACACACACACACACACACACACACACACACACACACACACACACACACACACACACACACACACACACACACACACACACGTGCGCGCACATACACACACACGCACGCACACGCATGTGCACACACACACGCATGCACACGCATGCACGCACGCACGTGCACACACACGCACACACGCACGCACGCATGCACGCACGCACGCACGCACGCATGCACACACACACACACACACACACACACACACACACACACACACACACACACACACAAAAAAAAAAAAAAAAAATCTTGGACACATTTTTGACAGAGTTTGACATCCTTTTTTGCCTATGCTTTACACATTATTATTTTTGGATGCTAATTATTATTTTTGTGTTTGTATACATTATGGATCCTTTCACCATTTAACATACTCTTTTATTATCCCACTAATTTATTAGTATATTGACACATTAGTATTTGTATCATGTCTCTTTGAGGCCCCTTTTTTAGTACATTGCCTTCTTCTATGGGGACATATTTCTACTCCATTATTTTTATAACAACTCTCTTGATGGATTATAAAATAGGTTGATAGTCTCCTCATTTGGAGCTATTATGGTTAAGCCTAGTTTCTTTCTTATCTCCATTTGGTGTTTTTTTTTGTATGGATTATATTGTACTTGCACTGATTTATAAAGTGCCATAGGGGGTTTTTTTATTCAACCTTATCCACATTTATGCATTTATGTGATCTATTATGAGCACCTTTTTATTTCATCAGTTGTTTGCCTTTTCCATAAACACCATGGGCCATCATCTTTGAGAGGCTTATCTATATTTTTGACATCTTTTTTTGATAGTTGACAGTCTTCTCATTTGGAGCTATTCTAGTGTATATAGTGTCAACTTGTTTGGTGTTCAAGTAGTGGATACAAACCACTCATGCAGACTTTTATTTATCCACTCCATCCATTCAACATTATTTAGGGGTGTGATGTACATTTTATTTCTTGGTGTTGAATATTCCTTGCACATGTTGTCATTTTTTGTACTTTCATCACCACTGACCATCTTCTTGATTGAAGCTATTTTGTTGAAGCCTAGTGTCAGTTATTTAATGATTGAATAGTGTATTCAGACCACTCATGTAGATTGAGTTCTTTTGTGACGTGTGATTAATTTGAGTGTGGACTTCTTCAACATCATATTTTGGGGGCTTTCTTTCTCTCTCTTCTCTTTTTCTCTCTTTTGAGGGGAGGTAGTTTTTCCTATGAGTTTTCTCTCTTTTTCTCCACTTTATGAGAGTTATATGTATTTTTCACTTTTTAGTGTTTTCTTGATTACTCCTTTGTACATGGATATCTTATCTAGACACTTTGTTTAATATAACCCATATGAGGATTTTTACTTAACTCTATTACCTTCTTGGTGATTATTATAGTGACACTAGTGAGCATCCCTACCATGTTTGTGTTCGCTTTTCACTATCGTGTTGGAGGGTGTTCAAGTGATGCTTCCTCAGGTTAATCATTCTACCTAGTAATTTAGAGTATAGTGTTTGTATTCAATGATCCTTGTATTCAACACCATTCTTACTTTGAGTTGGTGATTACAATGACTTAATATCCATGTACTCTAGCATGATGGATTGACATCCATAGGGATACATGGACACTGCATCATCCATTTTTAGACCCTAACTTCACTTGAGGGAGGGGGGAGGGAGGGTGTATTTTTTACTCATGTTTTCTAGGTTTGTCTTATGTGAACTTTAGCTCCACATTGACTAGTTTATCTTGATTATTATTTTGCCTTACCTATATAAGTAAGTATTCTCATTGTAATATTCATGCTTTTGTTTCATATCATTTAAATATAATAATTGTTTTGTAAATTGGTTTCCTCTTTTTTATGTTAAAGCATAAATGGATGTGGTTATAAGCCATTAGATATATCTTGGGTAAAGAGTTTTTATAACTCTTTCAGAGACACCAAATAGTTCAACTCATAAAATGACAAGAGCATGGCTCTGATTGATCATAAAATAGTGAGAGTGTTGGTTAAACTAAGTGTGTAATAATATATATTGTTCAAAATAAAAATTCACATAATGGTGACTCACAATATGATGGGAGTGTGTCTTAGACTAAGGGTTAAATAATGTATCTTATTCAAATGAATAATGCACATAATGGTAACTCACAAAAAAAATAAAAGCATTTAGTATCATAACTTAACAATGTTTTAGGGATTTTATTTCATCATTTGATAATGTTTTTGTTTTTTTGGGATAATTAATGAAAACACAATATGAACAATGTTATGGGTAACTACCTATCCGAGGAGATGCACTTCCACATGTAAGAGATCAAATGATAGCTAAGCCAACTACAATAATGTGACACAACCCATATAAAAGTAAAAATAAATATGAAGAAATATAAAAATAAGAAAAAAATAGTATTCAATGTCAAATAAGTCCTAAGGAACCATCTAGCATGAAAAAACCATGTGTTGACATACCTTGGTACCCTTGTCTATAAAAGAATTTATGGATACTGATCAAGTTGAACTTGGATACTGATCAAGTTGAACTGCCTTGTAAAATGGTCCTTGAAGGTGTATTGAATGCTATTTAATCAATATAAATATTATAATTAGTGTTGGGTATATAATTATAATATTCCAAGTGAAATTAGGATTGGTCTAGGTATAGTATAATATAAATAGTCTAGGTTATAACAGTCTAGGGTAGAGTGGTCTAGGTTACAATGGTCCAGATGTTATAATAGTCTAGGTTGCAACGATCCACATTACAATGGTCCATAATTAAAATGATATAGGATAAAATAATATAATTTAAAATGGTATAAGATAAAATATTATAGGGTAAAATGGTTCATATTACAATAGTCCAAGATAAAATGGTATAGGGTAGAATAGTCTATGTTACAAGTATGATGGAAAAATAAATAATTTTAGCATAGGGTGCTCCCAAGTAATGGATCTTGTAGACAATGGTTAAAAAGGTTTTCAAGCATAGAAATTCTTGAGATGTATAATGTTCATTGGTTATTTGATATGTTCACCTACTGGAGTAGCTAATCTATATTCCCCTGAAACATAGTTTTTTGTAACCATGTATGGGCCCAGCCATTTGGGTTGAAACTTACCCTTATTATTTCATTCAACACTGGTGTTATTTTGATTCTCTTTTAAGACATGGTTTCTAAGTTCAAAATCCCAAGGGATAATGCATGTTTTATATCTATGATGTAACCTATTCTGATATGCTCTCAAATTGTCTAGGTCAACTAAATGTTTTCCATCAAGAAGTTTTAGCTCTTACAACTAGAACAATATATAGTATTCATCATCAACAATGTGTTTTAAAGATACCCATAATGAGGTGGCTCAAACTTGACTAGGATAATGGCCTCTATGCCAAACACCAAGGAATATAGAGTGGATCTTATAGGGGTACAATAACTATTATACTAGGCCCATAGCATAGGAAATATTTGAAAGTACCAATTGCGGCTAGTGTCATTGACAATCTTCTCAAGGATTATGACAATGATTTTTTTAGATGCCTTGGCTTAAATATTGCCTTGTGGGTTGTATGGTGCATATTTATTATGTTAATTTTGAATAGAGTATAAAGGGATTTAACATATCTATTCACAAATGAACCACCATTATCAGATATGATTTGGGTAGGGATACCATAATAATAGATGATATGATATTGGATAAACTTTGAGATATGATTCCCAATTATGTAAGTGAGTGGAATGGCCTCAATCCACTTAGTAAAATAATCCATATTAGTAAGAATGTTCTTGTGACCATCATAAGATTTTGGGTTTATTTTAATGATGAGATCAAGACCCCATGTATAAAATGGTCATGGTGTAGTGATTAGATGTAGCAACAATGAAGGTGCATGTATCAAATTATAGTTCTATTGGTAGGCAACACACTTCTTGACATAATTGAAAGCATATATTTCCATCTTGACCTAGTATTATCCTATTATTAGGAGTTTCTTATATAGGACTATGCCACTAGTGTGGGTCCCACACATTCCTTCATACAACTCATTAAGCGCTAATGTTGATTCTCCTGAAGATAAATAATGAAGAATCATTCCATCATAACCCTTATGATAAAGCATGTTTCCAAGGAGGGTATAATGGGATAGGCTATGAAGGAATAATTTATGAAATTTTTTGGAAAGGTCAAAAGGAATAACTTGGTCAAGAAAATAGTCATTAATGTCTTGGTACCAAGGAGGTTTAGTTGGGAGATTGGGACTAGAAATAGTTCAAACCCTCTCTAAATATGGTAAGACATGAGCAAGATGTAGAAGGTTCTCAATGAGAAAATGATACTCTTTAACATCAATGGAACCTTGAACCATAGACCCAATTGTTGCCATTATATTTGTTGATCAGTTATTGGCCCATGGTACCTGCTCAAATTGTAAAGATTGGAAACGTGACTTGAGATTGTCCATATACTTGCAGGGTACAAGATTTTCATCTCTAGTTTGATACTAGTTTTTAGTCTGATTAATGATTAACTAAGAATCACCATAAACCATTAACTTCTAGATATTCCATTATATCATAAGATGAAGTCCTGTAATAAGGGCTTCATACTAAGCCATATTATTAGTGTACTTGAATTTGATATGGAATGCTTTGGGGATGAGGTCACTAGTAAAATTTTATCTCCAAATCCATGGGATGTGAATAATCCATCAAAATATAGTTTCCAGTGTTCAATTTCATGATCCACTTCCTCTATCACCATGCTAGAGTCATTTAGAAAATCAAATGTGAGTGGTTGAGTATTTATAATAGGAGCTTTAGCAAGTTGATCTATGATTACCTTCCCTTAATAAATTTCTGATTTTGGTACTCAACATCAAATTCACTTAAGAGCATGACCAATTTAGCCATGTGTCTTATAATATTTTCTTTGGATAATAAATACTTGAGAGGGTCCACCTTAGTAATGGAAATATTTTTATTTTTCAACATGTAGTGTCATAACTTTTGGGAAGCAAACATCATTTCCAAACAAGCTTTCTTAATAGGTAAATACTTATGCTTATATGCTATGAGTGTTTGGATCAGATGATAGACAACATATTATTTACCTTGGTCATAATGTTGGGCTAAGAGTGCCTCCAATACATGTTCTATTTCTGAGATATAAATAAGTAATGGTTGGCCAAGGGTTGGAAATCTCAATAATGATAGGCTGGCCAAGTATGTCTTGAGTTTTATAAATGCTTGATAACATTCAATATCCCATTAAAATGTGACACATTTCTTCAAGAGGTGCATAAAAGGATGTCACTTGTCTGGTAGCTATGATATGAACCTTTGAATAAATTGGGCATTGCCTTGTAGGCTATAACGTTATTTCATATTAGAAAATGGAGGCATTCCCATGATGGCCTTGACCTTGGTAGAATCCAATTTAATCCCTTTCTATGATAAAATGAATACTATAAATTTTAATTAAGTAACACCAAATATAAACTTCTTAGGATTAAGACAAACCATGTATTCATAAATTCTCTCAAATATTCTTTGTAGAACATCAATATGTCTAGCACAGGTTCTTGATTTTTCTAGGATGTCATCAACATAATCCTAAACTATGTCATGCATCATTTCATGTAAGGTGACAACCTTGGCATGTTTATAAGTGTCATAAGAATTCTTCAAGCCAAAATTCATTACTTGGTAATTGAATGTTCCCCATGTAGTGGTGAATGCAGTCTTGTCCTAGTCCTTTGGGGCTATCTTGATCTAGTTGTACTTGGAGAATCCATCCATGAGGGACAAAATCTCATACCCTATTTTTTATTCAATATTCATTTTAATTTTTTTTAGAGTAAAATAATCCTAGGGACATGATTTTTTTATGTCTCTAAAATTACTATGAATACATATGCCATGTGGTTTTTTGCTAACTAGGACTTGTTGGTTTCCTAAGTTACACCCTAGATGAAAAGGGGATAATTTAGTTCCTCTGGATCAATCCTAATCTAACATGGTAATGACTATAGGTTGTAGGTCACATAATCTTGGGTTAGACTTTTAGACAGGCCTAGTTTCCTTTTGGGTCTATCACCTACTTAAAGCTAAATTAGCTTCTTATTGGGAAAAGGGGAGAGAGGTTAACAATAATCTATGAGAGCATATAAAAAGGAGATGATGCACCAAATTTTTTTATCCTTATACTTATATAAGACCCACTATAAGACACATTCAAGACTACTAAATATCACTTCATTTACTCTTTGATCAGATTCACATAAGTATTTCACACAAAGGAATGGACTAGATATCGACCTAACATGGGAGGGTAGTTGTCTACTTCCAAAATAACCAACAGAGTGTTTATGCACTTAGAATTACCTATGAGAACTATCAAAACACTAAATTTAGGTAAGGGAACCTTGACAGAGGCAAGGAAAACATATATTCACTTTATCACATCAATGAACTCATGAGACACAATTTAATTTAGCTTGCAAATGGAAGAATTTAGTCTTTTATATTACATCAAGTAGGTGTTACAATACAAATCTTAGCATATTCTAGCCATGCCAAAGAGATGGATCCTTTTCAAGGATTATAATCCTATATTTATATTAGAATGGGATGAGAGAGATGGGGATCATGTGCAAAAGGATGGAGAAGGGAGATTAATGATCGATATTTCCAATCATTTGACATTGATTTAGTTACAAAAGATCATAATGTCTAAGAATACTTAAGGAAAATGGATACAACAACTATATCAATCCCTTTCAATCCATTTTTGGTCTACATTTATGCTCTTTATAGTTACAATAATGGGATCAAGTCATTTACATGTTGAATTTTAATATCAATTTAGTGACTATAGTTGGATCAATATTTTATAGTTACCTTCTACTGTCGATGTAGTTATAATAGCTTAATCAATATATTTTGATCATTTTCTAGTGTGGTTTACTCCCTACTAGTTTATTTTTTGCATATGAGAGAGGATAAAAGGGTCATAATAATGCTACTAGCTTTGGCATTGAACCCAACAAAATTGATGTGTCTACTTTTGTGGCCTTTCTTTGAAACATTTTCTCTAGTTCAACCTCAACCATATTTAGATTTAAATTTTGATATTGGCCCTTGATCTTGATCTAGGTTTCTAAAAATGTTCCATTTATCATCTATGTGTCCCTTCCTAGGATCCTTCTATCATCTCCATCTACTTCTATATTTGCACCATGTGGTAGCCTTGTATTCAATCTAAACTCCTTGTCTAGATGCCATTGATCTTACTTTGTATAGATTAAACACATACCATTGATTTATCTAATATTTTACATGGATGTGACACTTGGTAAGAACTCATTTGTCCTTGGGATCCTTTGACTCTTTGACCCTTTCTCACCATTGATCTGCTTTGGTATAATTAAATGTGCTCCATTGTTCTATTTGGGCCCACTAACCTTATCAGTCAATGATCACCATTAGATTTAATCTTAACTTCTAATATTTAGACACTTTTAAGCTTCACATTCAACCTTAAAACATTTGAATTTAAATGACTATTTTCCACAACTTTAACTTGGCAACCCTGTGAACATCTCACTCTACAAATCTAACTTTAAAGGCTTATATCTTGAGATATAAATCTCATCAAGATACCAAATTTCCAAATAATTTTCAAGACATGAATAACATCATGTCCATGTAATATTTTTTCTTTAGAGGCTTCCCAAGTGAATTTATTAAATGTGTAACTAGATTTACCCTTTCTTTCTTGCAAGACATGCCATGATAGTTTGGTTTTCTAAGATCACCAAATTCACACTTTAAGATTACTTAAAGTGTTTTAAAAGATTAAAAATGAAAAGGGATATTCTCATAGAATCTATCTACTCTTTTTGACATTGTATCACTCTTCCATCAAGACCCTGCTCAGCTTCTTACTTTCGATTAGACAAATTTTGGTATGTAAGCCAAATTTGGCCAGCATCTTTGGTGACTCAATTAGGCAACATGCTTGACTCAGCCCATTCACATGAATCTTGGACTTACCAATAATGATGAATCTAATCCATAACTGTAAGAAGTCTTTTGACTTGAAAATAAAAGGAAATCCACCAAAATAGGGAAGGAAACAAACAAAATAGGGAAGCTAACAAAGTAAAAAGCAAACAAACTAATGTGTTAGGACATCAGTTGGAGGAAAGCCAAAATAAACTATGTAAAATGAACTCAACCTTTGGTATCAATGTTTCAAGCATATCACATTAACTAGGATAGGAAGCTCCTCACCATCCATCCTTTCATGTTAGAAGGCATTATGGGATTTGTAGCTGGAGATTGTGTATGGACCACTCCAAAAAGAGTTAAACTTTGTATGCCTTCCTAGCTTAGCTCTATCCTCATCCCACTTAAGGACCAAATATCATTATTTGAAACTTCATGAATAATATCTTTTGTCAAAATTTATATTCACTTTTACTTGATGGATTTCTATGGCTAGCATAGACTGATGTCTTGTCTCTTCTAACTCCATAAGCTCAACATATTTGATCTCCATAGGTTCATTATCCAACAACTAATTTTGATGCATTAGTTCTAAAGCAGGAAATTTAAGAGAAATAGGCATTCTTACTTCTTTACCATATACCAACTTATAGGGAGAGTTGGATATTGACCTCTTGTAGGTGATCCTATCAGCCCATAGAGCTAGCTTTAATTTGAGATGACATGACCTCTGATTATCTTCAATTATTCTTCATATGATCTTTAAAAACTTCTTATTAGTGAACTCATCAAGGCCATTTCCTTGGGGATAGTAGTTTGATGAAGTTTTGAGATAAATCCCATGTTGAACTACTAATTCGCTGATTATATACCCCACAAAGGCCATAGAATTATCATAAATAATAGTTGAAGGGACTCCAAACCTAGTAAGTAGACCTTCATAGAAATATAGAACATTGGTCTCATTTTCTTCCTTCAATGCAACTACTTTAGTCTATATTTTGAAGTAATTCATGGAAGTTAGCATCCATTAATGACCTAATATTGAAGGGGGTTAATGAGAACAATAAATTCCAATCCCCATTAGATAAAGGGTTGATCCACTATAATTGGTTGGAGAGGTAAGACTGTAAGTTTCACATTTCCTACAAACATAACACATTGTCTGAATTTCCTATCCCATACACGAAAATCACCAAATAAGATTGGCCAATAATAATCACCTCTCATGATATTGTGGGCTATGGTCCTTGATAAATAATACCCTCCACCATGTCCATTGTGAAACTCATAAAGTAGCCTTTCCTTTTGAAGTCATTTAATGCATCTTAACAACATGCCATTGATATCTTTCTTAAACAAAACACCATCAAAAAGAATAAATGGAATGGATTGCAATATGAAATATCTTCATTTTGAAGGAGTTACATGACAAGGATAAAGACCATCTTGGAGATATCTTAATAAATAATGATACTAGCTAGAAGGTGGGGTATGATTAGTTACATCAATTGACAAAGTCCTTTGCCTCTAATCAACTTTATGACCTTGATCTCCACATTATTCTCTATTACCTTTATTATCCAACTAGCTCTTTTCTCACTTATATCCTTATTCAAGAGAAACTCCTTAACACTTGGTTGTGCAACCATTAGGTGTATCTAATTGTTATAAAACAAGTATCTAAATTTATTGAGAGACCTTATGACTGAAAGTACATGTTTTTTGATAAAATAGTACCTTATTTCATATTATTCCAAGCCTTGACTAAATAAGGCTATTGGTTACTCTATGGCCTCATGGTTCTATTGCATAAGAATTCTTGAAATGGTGTCAATGTTAGCATAGGTGTATAGAATTAAGTCTTTTGAGAAATATAGGTTCATAAGCATAGAGAAATTAACCATGGCTTTCTTAATTTCTTCAAAATTCTTTAATCCTTCCTTGGACTAGTTAAAGCTCTAATACTTATTTACCATGGTTGTAAGTGTCTTAGCTAAAGTGGTAAAGTTTGAGATGTATCTTCTAATAAAATTGATCTCCCATAAGAAACTTTTCAAAGTTATTTTGTGTTTGGGCAAGGAAAGTGAAAGAATTAAAGTTATTTTTTTAGGATCTATTCTTAAACCATGCTTTGAAATTATATATCTAAGGAGCTTACCTTCATGAACTAAGAAGACACATTTTTTGGGATTCAAGGATATCGTAAATTGCCTACACCTAGTGAACACTTGCTCAAGGTGAACCATGTGCTCACTTGAATTCTTTGAAAACATTTTTATATAATCTAAATAGACCACCAATGCCATATCCATATCCATATCTAATACCATATATGTATCCATATTCATATTATTTTTTAAGAAAGCCATAGAATTCCATATCCATGGCTCTCTAAAACATTTTTCTAGCACTAGATAGACCAAAGGGCATCTTTCTATATGCAAATATTCCCCACTTTGTGGTGAAGGATATTTTGTATTGGTCTTCTTCCTTGACCAAAATCTGGTTGTAACCACCATATCCATCCAACAAGGAGAACCTTTCTAAATCTATAACCAACTATAAAATTTGTTCCATAGATGGCAGTGGATAGTGGTCTTTAATGGAATCCTTATTTAGGTCATGAAAGTTAACACACAGTCTAATTTCACCATTCATTTTCCATACTAGAATAAGGTTTACCAACCAAATTGATTACTTGATTGGGAATATAATAGCTGGCTCAATGAGCTTATAAAGCTCAACTCTCATCAAAGGATCAAGCTTAGGATTAATAGGCCTTTGTCTTTGTCATACTGGCTTAGTTTCATCTTCTAACTCAATGGTGTGTTAAGATAGACTTGGGTCAAATCCTTTGAGATCACTATAATACCATGCAAATACATCAGTAAAACTTGCATATAACTCAATGAAAGCTTTCTTTTTTGAATAAGTTCATACTTTACCCAACTTTAAGGTCTTACTAGGTACAACTTCTACATCACCATAGTTTTCTTCCTTTATTGACAAAGTTGAATTTCCTTTCCTCAACTAATCATCATCATTGAATATGTTCTCAAATGTTATCAATCCCTTGGGAAACTTATTTGTTTTTAGTTTCACAATTTGATCACTAGAGTACTACAAGTACTTTAACTAATTTCTTAAGGAAAACTCAGCCTCTTCTTATAAGAATATGATAATCTGATTATCATCTTCAAAAACTTTCCAATTATCATTATTATCTAGGACAAAAGGCCTTAAAATCACTTTAATATGTAACTATACCTTTTCATTTCTTACATTAGTTGGGATACTTATTTATGCCTCAATGGTAGCCAACCTATCTGTATGTTTGTTCTCATCTCTTGGTATTGCCTTAATGTTGAAGGCTTGAAACTCTTCAAGTAAGTCCCATACCCTATGCTTATAATATTTAAACAATGGATTTTTGAATACATTAAGGCCTCTCACTTAGTTCAATACAAGTTCACTATCACCAAAGACTCGTAGGGCATTGACTTTCATCTTCCTATTCCATTACAAACCATGAACTAGTGCCTCATATTTAGCAACATTGTTTGAAAAAAAAATTAAACTTAATAGATGAGAAGTATCTTTTCTTTGCTACATAAATCAAGATCATTCCATCCCTAGTACAATGCTTATTATTTGATCCATCAAATTATAATTTCCATAGACCATCACTAGACTCATCATCCTTCATTAAGGTTAGAATTGGTGCATCTTTCTCATGCAAGAAATAAACACCATGTCTTTCTTATTCAATTAGCTTATAAGGATCATATCAATAAAAGTTATAGGCCCACTCATCAAGGAACAAATATGGAATCCCATCTAAATGTATTTTAGTTTCCTCTACACTATCTTATATCACCTATTTTGAGATGAGGCAATTGGTGTTCACCAGACTTGGCATGTATGGTTCTAAAAGGAAATTTATACTAGGTTAAAAATGTATGGTTAGCTTCATACCATACCTAGTCCTAAACATCAAATATGTCCAATCAGCTGATAAGTATCCTCTAATACTTGAGGTAAAGTCCCTTGATAGACACATGGAAAAATAGGGAGGTAAGTCCACCACAACGACATCCTACTGAAGGTAACATTGGGATAAGCATGTAGTATCAACTTATAATATACATACTATATTTTTTGGTGAACCATCTAATTATATTACTCCTTTAATATTTGGTTCATAGATAAGACCAAGCTTGTCTACAATTTGCTTAGGCATGAAAGTGTTATTGGCTCCACTGTCTACCATATAGTTATGAAATAAATAAATACCAACTATCAAAGAGAGGTATAAGGGAGGAGTTTTACTATAATTTTCTTGATATTTGTCCCTTTTTTCCATTTTGTATACTTTTTGCACTTGATACTTTATTGGCTAGTTTGAATTAGTCAATACAACTCCTTATTTCTCAACTGGTTCTATAGATAGATTGAGATCTAAAAGCTCTTGGATGAGCATATGATTTTGTCCCAAAATAGAAAGTGAATCCCACATGTTAATTCTTAAATTATATTTCTTCATCTGATCCACTATGTTGAATGAAGCTCCACTAACCTTTGGCTACACCTTTTGAACCACTGGTTATTCATGAACTAGAGGTATTTGAGGGATCCTCCCAAACTTTGCATTATAATTTTTCTATATTATAGGGGTAGTAGGTTGATCTTTGGTAATTTTAAAAAAAATTAAGAGTAATTGAAGCATTAGTCACATCTTTATCCTTATCAATGGCTCTTATTTTATCTCTAATTATAGATACAACCTAACCACTTAAACTACTAGTCTCACCACCATGATTGAAAGAAACATAATCATCCATTTGCCAACTTACAATAATGGTATCAGGTTGCCCTATAAATTATTGGGATTCTCTTTTGGGAACCAAACTTCTCTCTTGGTATTGACCTCGTTGAAGAGAAAACTCTTCATGTGTCATTTGTGGAATAGTAATGTTATGTGATACCAAGGTTTGGTTCTAAACATCATTGAGGTAAGAGGGCTGCCAATTTGAGTCATGCATCAAATTTTTTTGAGGTGGTATGGTAACATGAGATTTTGAACTTGTTGGTACATTAGGGTTAAGAGCTACATATGGCTTATGTATAAATATGGCTCTTTGTGCCTGATAGGGTGGTATATTTTCCCTAAATCCTTGATAAGGAGGCCTTTGATCTCTACAGGGATGATAAGTAGTATGATTATATTATTGATAGGACCTATTAGTCTGATAATATTGCCTCTTGAGTTGTAATATTTCATTTCCAAAATATTGAACCAAACCTTTCAGCTCACCAAGCTCATTGGATTGAGTATAAGGGGCTACAAATTAAACTTGAGGGGTGGAATGGATGGTAACTCTAGAAATATAGGCATTGGAGGCCTTAGAGTAAGCTTACCATCTTGTATCAAACTATTTTCTTCTCTTATTGCAACATCATAAGCATATGAAAAGGTATTATCACCCATGGACTGTATCATCACACTAATATCAGAATTAAGGGCTCTTAAATAATATAAGAAGGCATATTCAAGGGATGGTCTAGTCACAGTAGGTATTCTAGTCCATGTCTTTTGGAATTTGAGGTTGAAATCAAACATGAACTCATGATGATATCTCTTTGTGTAAGTTAGCTATTCAACTATAGATAGGTGATCAGACTTGTCTTCAAATTTCCTAACTAAGGTTGCACCTAATTCATCCCATGTAGTTATGGAGTTTAATGGGAGATTTCTATACCATTACAGAGCTTTTCTTTTGAAGTAAGTAGCAAGTAGTCTAATGGCCACATTATCTTAAACAACATTATGCACTGAATAAAGGTTGGTAACATCATAGATGTGCTCAATATAAGTTATTTGATTTTCTCTAGAAAATAATGGGGTGATTTTAAGAGTAGACATAGGAATATCATCATACTAGGCTAAGTTTAATGGATTACCTCTATTGAATGGAATAAATACTTTATTTCTAATGGCTATTTGAGTAGGGGGTTACACTAATTGAAATAATAGGATGAATATGAGATGAATATTACTTTTGGGGATAAAGTCTTGTCCTATCAGATCTTTATTCTTATATTAAATAAAGGACATCTCAATTAATTAAAGGGGAATACCTTAACTAGCTGACCTTGTAGTAACCTTTGGTATGAGAATGATACCTAGAAAGTGATATGAACTCTAAAAATTTAAATATATTTAGTTTTTGATGATGATGAATCTCCTTTACTATTGTATATGTTTCTCCTTATCTCCAAATTTTAGTTCTTCTAGGAGACCTGGTCCCACCAAGCATACCAGAACTATTGGTTTCCTAGGTTGTACCCTAACTGAGAAGGGGATTGTTCATGTCCTCTTATTCAAATGTAGTCTAACATGGGCATGACCCTAGGATATGGGTCATCTAATATTGGGTCAAACCTCTAGAGAAGGCCATCTTCCTTTTGGGTATATCACTTATGCTTTAACCTAAACAAGCTTCTTGCTAGGAAAAGGGGAAAGAGATTAAAAATAATCTATGAAAGAATATAAAAAAAGAGGTGATACACTAAATTTTTTTATCCTTATAATTTCACAAGACACACTATAAGACACATTCAATACTATTAAATATCACTTTGTTCACTCTTTGATCAACTTCACATAAGTATTTCACACAAAATCATGGACTAGTTATCAACCTAGCATGGGAGGGAAGTTGTCCACTTCCAAACTAACCAATAGAATATATATGCACTTAGAATGACCTGTGAGAACTACCAAAACACTACTTGAAGGTGAGAGAACCTAGATAGAGGCAAGGAAAACATATATTCACTTAACCACATCAATGAACTCATGAGACATAGTTTGACTCATCTTGCAATGGAGAAATTTAGTCTTTTCTTGCATCAAATAGGTTTTATAGTACAAATCTTGGTAGAATCTTATCATGTTAAAGAGATGGATCCTTTTCAAGGATTATAAGTCTATATTTATAATAGAATGGGATGAGAGAGAAGGGGATCATGCATAAAAGGATGGATAAAGGAGCATAATGACAAAATTTTCCAATCATTTGGTGTAGATTCAATTATAAAAGATCATAATGTCTAAGACTACTTATGGAAAATCAATAAAACAATTGTATCAATCCATTTATGGTCTATATTGATGCTCCTTATGGTTATAACGTTTAGATCAAGTCATTTTCAAGCTGAATTCTAGTATTGAACTAGTTATAATAGCTAGATCAATCTTTCTCAATCACCTTATATTGTAGATGTAGTTAAAATAAATTAATCAATCTATTTTGATCTTGTTTCAATGTGGATTACTCCCTTATAGTCCATTTTTGGTGTGCAAGAGTGGATAAAAGGGTCATAATCATGTTGCTAGCTTTGGTGACAAACCCATCAAAATTGGCATGTTTACCTTTATGGCATTTCCTTGAAATATTTGTTCTAGTTTGACCTCAAATAGATTTGGATTTAAATTTTTATATTGTCCCTTGATATTGATATAGGTTTCTAAAAATGTGTCATTTGTCAACTATGCATCCCTTCCCAAGATCCTATTGTCATATCTATCTATTTCTTGCTTGTTCCACATGGTGGCCTTGCATTCAATCTGAGCTCCTTGTCATATGCACCATTGATCTTCCTTTACATGGATCAAATGCATACCATTTATTTATCTAACAGTTACCATAGTTGTAAAACTTATTAAGAACTCAATCATACTTGGGATCCTTTATCTCTTTGACCCTTGCTCACCATCAATTTATTTTAGTATGATTAAATGCACTTTATTGATCTATTTGGGCCCACTAGCATTTTCAATCAACATTCATCATTAGATTTTATCTTAGCTTCTAAGATTTGGACACTTGTCAGCTTCATGTTCAACCTTGGATCATTTTAATTTAAATGAGTATTTTTCATAGCTTTAACTTTACATCCCCATGAATGTCTCACTCTGTAAGTCAAAATTTAAAGGCTTATATCTTGAGATAACAATCTCATCAAGGTACCAAATTTACAAAGAATGTTCAAGGCATGAATAACATCATTTCCATGCAATATTTTGGCCTGAGAAATTTCTCAAGTACTTTTATTAAATATGCAACTAGATTGACATGTTCATTCTTACAAGACACACCATGATGGTATAGTTGTCTAAGATCACCAAATTCACTCTTTAAGCTTGTTTAAAGTGTTTTAAAAGCTCACAAATGATAAGTCATCTTATCCTAAAATCTATCTACTCTTTGTGACATTGGGTCACTCTTCCATCAGGACCTTACTTAGCTTCTTAATCTGGATTAGATAGATTTTGGTATGTATGCCGAATTTAGCCTACATGACTATATTTAATATCCATTCAAATTAGACTAGTGGTCTTATGAATCTATCCCTTAATAAATTTTCAATCTCTTTTTTCACCAATATGGAAATATATGGGTGCATTTCCACAATTTCTTCTTATACGACTTAGCATCTAGATTTACTACAATCTGATACATGACCAAGGTAGAGTATAGGCCTGACATGTCTGAGTAAGCCCATGTGAATATATCAATAAAACACCTTAAAATAGTGACAATATAATCATGTTATTCATCAGTGAGGGATGCTCCTAAATAAATAATCTTAAGATCTTTATAGGTTCCAAGGTTTACCTCTATTGTATTCTCTACAAGGAGTTTGGAACCATATTATAGAATATTAGGCAATTTTTTACATTAATCCTCTTCATCATCCATTGGTTATAAGTCCCAAAGCTCATAGTAATGAGAGGAATTCAAGTCTACTAGTTATGGTAATGGCTAGTTGACAAATTTCTCTAGAAATTTAAGAGTAATATGTTCAAAGGATTTATGTTATTCAAAATTAATGATGGAAGTGGATATAAAGCTTGGAATTGGTTAACATTATGCTTCCTATGGAGGTGAGCAAACTTACCTATCCAAAAGTTCCTAAAATAGGTTTTCACTCAAGGGCTTATCTTTATCTTTACTATTTCCTTCACCAAGGATAAACTCAAATAGGTTTTCACCTGAATATCTTGATGTTTTATATTTTGTATGACCAAGGAAGTTTGATTTCTATCCAAATTAGTTGATAAGGTCCAATGAGAAGTCAAAACATTATTTATGGTCACCAAATGACAATCCATCTCTAAGGTCCATATACTCTACAATAAACTCTTTGTTATGAAACTCATCCAGAGGTATAATAAAAAAATTTTGGTCCCAATAAATAAGGTCGGGATGGGAAAGGGTAAGTGGGTAATGATTTATGATAGTCATAGTGGAATTGGAATCAAATAGATTAGTATCAACTAGCTCATTGTAGGAACTATAATGGGATGTTGTGTCACTATTGATAATTTCTTCATTGCTCAATAGATAGGAGTCACTTTCAAAATACATGAGGTTATCCTAGGCAGTACGAATCTAAGACCTTGGATCATAGTAGGTTTGTAAATAGATAGAGGTTCAAGAATACCTTGCTCACAAGGACCTATGACTTTACTTACATAGTCCAAAATACCCATAATTTGATTAGGGATAGGGTACTTGGGATTCTAAAAATAATTGGTGAGGCTATCAACATATAACCAATCTCATTTAGTAAATGCCTCTTGATCTTGATTTGGTGAAGTGGATGGTACATATACCATTAGTTATTTTTATATGTTTTTTTTCTACCAAATCATGTTGGGACTATTAGGCATCTCAAAAAATTTGGGTATTCCATAGGACTTGGGAGATTTGGGCAACTTTCCAATATGAAACACATCTTTTAGATAGTATATGGAAATGTTAATGTCCTCAACAATAATCTAATTTTCCAAGGCTATAGGAAATGGATAGGCTAAAGTGGAAGAAAGATCACTAAGGTTGATATGATTAGATTTAGGTGGTTTATGAACTATGGCTTTGTTCTTCTTGGATATAAATTTAGAAGTAGGGAAATAGTTATAATTTTTATATTCAACCTCTAGGTGTTTACAATATTAGTATGACTATAGATCAACATAAATAGTGACCTCATTTTTAGAATTGGGGAACTTGAATCATTGATATAGGGTGGAAGGGGTAGATTGTACTTCATATATCCAAGGATGACCAAGAAGTACATTATAAGGAAATTCAATGTCTATGACATGGCATAGGGTATTATGGGTTACAGGCCCAACAATAATTGACAAGCAAATGGTCCCTAAAGACTCTCTTTTATTTTCATCATATGCGTTGATCATGATTATTCATGGATGCATGTCTTTAGTAGTATATCCTAACCATTATATAATTTTTAGTGATACTATATTCAGACCTAAACCATTGTCTATAATAACCCACTTGATCTTTTGATGAGCAATAATGACCTTGATATAGAAGGGATTATTATGGCTAGGACCAAGGGAAGACATATCTCATTGATCAAAGGTAAGTTATTGTCTTAGAGATAAATGCCCCATGAGTGTTTGGAATTGGGTAGGATTAATTTCCTCAAGAATAAATTACTATTGGATGAAAGCATTTAGTATGGTCCTGTGAACTTCTTAATTACATAAAATGTATAGGATATAAATTTGCATAGATGTTTTACTTAGTTGGTCATGAATACTATATGGTTTGTCAATAGTGGGATGACAAGTTTTGGACTTGGATGGTATAGAGTTTAATTTATAATTGGAAGGCACATGGTTAAAATTTGGTTCAGTGTTATAATAAGGCAAAGGGCTTAGAAGGTTAACTTTCTAGCATCTAGTTGTGACTACATAATTTCTAGTTGGCAAGGTGATGTAGGGGAATCCTATAAGGATCCCAAAGTTTTTTTTTATTTTGTCATAATAGTTTTCTCATATGTGTTTAAGGTCATAAGTTGTCCTAAGCTAGAGTCTAAATAATCCAAAGGTACATGAAATTTAAATTTTGGCTTTTCCTCCTAAAAAGCGTCATTTGAATATTTAAATGTTTGAGGGAAGTTATAAGAAGTTTTTGGAGGTGTTTAACAAGACAATGATTATCTAATGATTGTGTTATGTCTATCAAGGTTATTAGAGGTCATGCAACATGTGGTCAAATGTCTTTAATCACAATTCATCCATAAGCCCATATGAGGTAGTTTGCAAGAATGGGCTAGAGGCTTTCAAGAATTAGTTTTGGTAGTATTTATTTTATAAGCTTGTCATTTTTGGTTTTTGGAGTCAGATGTCACCAAGATTTCAAAGGAAAAATAATGGTATATTCATGGAATAATGGAGATAATCTCTAAAAATTTTGGTGAAAGTTTGATCGCCATGTTTTTCTGTATACATACAAATATTGATAGTGTTTCTTTTTTAAATGCTAAATGAAAGCACATGTAACTATGATCTATTTGGAATTTTTGAGGAATTGGTGAGTCTTTGGAATTTAATTTCATGTGATGTATAATATTTTGGTTTTATATTTTTTAAGGAAAGTATAGAACCCCTATTTTACAAGCTTAACACATAGACCCTATTAGTTTGATAATGACTATTGATTACAATATACATGTCTTTTTAATCAGTGAATGAATGTATAAAGTATTTTTCAATGTGTTTGGAAGATAATATATGTTTATATAGTGAATTTTTTCTCCAAGACATAATGAATGGAGAACCCAAATTTAATAAAGCATATATAGACCCTAAATTGAGTTGTTAAGTTACCTACAGATTGAGAATTGTAAGACCATTAAACAAAAGAATTAGAAAATAGTTAAAGAATGTCTTGAAGGTATATCACATCTTTTTTGAGGTTGTCATATCAATATAAAATGAATAAACCCTCCTATGCATAGATATATTAAAGATAAACTCGATTTTCTATAGCAAGATTAGAGGTTTAGACTGTATGTTTGATATAAGGGAAGATCAATAAGCTTTCAATCAATGTTCAAGTGCTTTGGATGGTTGAGGTAAGTATTTTGAGAATGTATGAGTCTTCTTTGATTCTTTTGTTTTCTTTTTATGTTCATTTTTTAGTATAGACCTGTAAGTTAACAATTTGCATAATCAGTTAAATGCATTTTGAGTTAGAAATATAAGATAATTGATTGATTCATGACATCTAAGAATTAGAAAACTTGAACCAAATCAAGATAGACCTAGAAAACATTTCATAGATCTTTGGAAACCCTTGAAAACACTCATAGTGGATTTCTTTTTGGTCTCAAATAGTGAAAGCTCTAAATTAGGGTTTCAAGCATATCTTGATTTTAAACCATCCAAATGCCCTAAAAATTTGTAATTGAATATATATAAGTGGTTTTTAAGATATTTTGAAGTTTATTTTGTTGTTCCATGCATTTCCATACTCCTAGAGAGGACTATTTGAAACTAGAACTACAGAGACCTAATAGGCCTAATAGTAAACTATGAGGAGCTCAAAGAGTGCTTAAGAAATAGAATTGGGTCTTGAAAACTTGTGAGTAGCTAGAATCCCATAAAGGGTATCTGTATTTAGTGTTAATTTTCAAATTTGATAAGGTATAGATATTTACAAATCCAATAGTCCCAAACATAGGGCTACAAGGAGTGTGAGCAAAATATGTAGAATTATGTAAAGGGAGAAAGTGAGACATAGAAAGTGTTGATAAAATTTATGAATGGGTAGAGAGGGTTAATGAAATCCATATAAGCATGATAAAGATATTTGAAACTAGTAAATCATCAAGGGAATATTAGTTTCTTGTATGAATAATGAATAAGGGAGCCTTAGCAAGAAGTAGTAAACCATAGTTCAAGTAGTGCTTATGAGGGAGGTCATTGAGTGAGATAATTTTGGTGTATACTCTACATCACAAGGTGTTATCAAAATTAAAAGAATTGGGTAACAATATAGCAATAATAACTCATGAAAACTGAAGCAAAATAGAATTTCTTGAACTTGGTGTGATGTTACTTGAAGAAGAGGGTGACAACCTTAAAGTAGAGGGACCAACATTTCAAGAAACTTTAGATAGTTCATTGGTTTTGAATATAATGGTGGTAATGCGATTACTAGAAATGTACCCCATGGTATTATTATAATCATATCGTATATTATTGTATCCTAGGTTATTATATTGGGTATCATGATCTTGATTATGTTTATTTTGATTCTGTTTTTGGCCTTGTCTTTGTTGTCATTGGCCTTATCCTTAGTTTTGATTATTTCATTACTATTGTTGATTGTGTTTGGTAAATAGGTATTTGTAAATGTCCATATCTTGATTTTGTTTTGTGTTGCTTGTTTTAGTTCAATTTTTCCACTCTCAATCAAGTCCTCAATGATATGTGTCAATTGTACACATCAATAAACAACATGGCCAATTACATGATGAAAATTATATAACTCATATTCTTAATACCAGTCAAGTCTGGATTGATCTTCAAGAAATGGTTTTGATATAGGCCATATGATTAAATTAGTTTCCACTAGTTCTAAAATACTACCTAAATAGGGTCTCCCAACTTGTTGAATGGTCTATATTTTTTAAATACTCTATGTGGAGGAGCTCTCTACAAAGTGGTCAGTGGACTAGGTTGTACATTTTGAATTGATGGAGCCTATCCCATTTGCACATGCCATGATTATGTTACTCCATTAACCAACATGTTCTTATTATTATTAAAAACCTTATGTTTCTTTGTATTAGTATCTTAAACAGGTGATTGAGGCTAATTGGATGTTTGAGCTAGTGAGTAGATTTTCACTAGACCTTTGGCAATACGTGCTTTTTTTTATTTACACACATTTCTCAATGATTTCCTCAAATGTGTTGGCATAATAAAGTCTTAGATTATGAGCCACTTTGGGATGAAATTTCTATGCAAAAATGTCAGCTAAATGCCTATCTAGAAAATTATGTTAAAAGTGACTAGCTAATGCTCACCACCATTGTAGGTATGTCAAGAAGCTTTCTTCTTCTCTTTGTATTGATTTACATAAGTCAAACACTATCAACTCATGCTCAATGTTATAAGAGAAATGGTTACCAAATTTTTTTGATATATCATTGAAAATTTTCACTGATCCCTTAGACAATTTGAGGAGCCAATGTAATGCTTGTTTGATGAAGCTACGTGGAAACAAGCATAGAAAATAAATGCTATTATAGGATGCCTCTTGGCATAACACAAAGAAGTATTGAATATGTTCTCTAGGGTCACCCATCCCTTTTTATTTATGAAAATACTCAAGTCAAATAGATAAGGACATATCTCTTTGAACTTGTATTTTTTAATTTAGTTTCATGTTTCAAGCCTCATGACTATTTCTTTCATTCAATTCCACTCTTGCATATTTGGTGCATTTTTTGGTGTAATGTAGTTTTTATAGGTAGGAATGTACCCCCTTGTGTGGTTCTATTATGGATATGAACCCTTGGACTGGATTTTTTATTTTGGTATATGCTTTGATGTGGGTAGGTTCGACATTATTGGTTCAAAGGATTTTATTACTAATATCTAGATGTTTGATACTGATTCATAGGAATATGTTGTTGTGAACTATAGGAAATCTATTGGTTTTAGGGTACTTATTGTTAGTTTACCAAAAGGCATTATTTATAAGGGGAACTTTTTCCATTTGAAAATAACTTAGTAAAGTGTTTTGTAAAATACCCCCAATCTATCATGAGATTTTAAAAATGTATTATTGTAATTGGGCAAGTGTCTCCTAATGATTAAATAAAGTATGCTCCATATCAAGTGAAATTTTTTATGAAGTATCTATGAGTTTATTCTATTTTAGAGAAGCCATAAGGTCCATGTTAGATGTAGGATCGACTAGGGCTTATTGCATTTGATCTAATGTTTGTTATTGATACAAAAAAGTGGTATTATCGATTGAAGTCATAGGTAAATAAGTTGTTAAGTTTGTGACGAGTTGATCATCATACCATTGTCTATTTTTTTGGATTTTGGTAGCAAGATCTTGATCAGTTGGGGAGGATTCTACAAGTGGTTCTTTCCCTTTTATATATGAATCAACATTTGGTTTTGTGATATGAGTAAATAGGTTTCTCTATAATGTATTCCTTCAATTGTACAAGTTTATATAATTATTGAATTGGGAAATTAGGCAAAAGCCTAGTTCCTGATTCTATCATCCTTAGGAGAGATTAGTATTTATCCTCTATAGGTTGATGTTCTAAATAAACATGTCCAAATCTTACCATATTTGAGATGTCATCAAGCATGATGGAGTGTTCTTCCCCATCATTAAAATTCTATTATTCATAATTAGGGCCATAAGAGACCCCATTATGAGTATGTATTTGCATGTTTGAAAATGATTATCTACATTTGCAAAGTGCTTTAAATTTTGTTTTAAAAATGTCAAAAGGTGTTTGGACTCTTTTATAAAAAAAGACAAGGTTGATTTGAGTCTATAATAAAAAATAAATGGCTTGAAACCACATAATTAGAATAAATAAGTCCTAATAATACTTGACCTTAGTGGGTCAAAATCAATGATTTATAATAAGGTAGAACAACCTTGGATCTTAGGGTGAAGGATAACATATGAAAACCTAAGTTTGAGTTATGTTAATATCATAAAAATATGAGAGAAACTGTGGTGGGCTATGATCATAAAAATTAAAATAAGATTAGAGTGATTAGAAAGCTTAGATTGTGAACTAACACAAGAAATCTTAAGTATAAAACCCAAAACAAATGGGCAATACAATGGTTACAAATAGAAAAGAAATTCAAATGGTCAAATAACTTAGAGTGTGAGTGAACACAAAATAAACTAATTTAAATTAATAATAGAATGAGAAGCATCTAGACAAAAGGCTGTCAAACCAAATAAAAATTTCACCCAAGTTACTCGAGCCAAGCACAAAAGGCGAACCACCCAAGCCCAAGCTATAGGCAAGACTCTGACATAGTCAAATCACATTTTGGGTTAGAATTTAGAAAGGTAAATTTTAAAATTTGGACTAGAGGATCTTAGATTTTCTAGTGATGAATAGTCTATACCCAAATGAATAGTGTGATGTCATTTTTTGGAAACACAAAGATAAATGATTTAATTCAATTTTATAACAAGGGGAAAATGTTTTGAATTAATTTGATGAGCATAAATCCTCTTTTTTTAAAATATGTTTTTAACATATTTTTTATTTTGTACATATTTTGGTACACACACAAATAGTTATAGACTCAAAAATAATGTAAGTAAATAAGAACAAGAAAACACTGAAGTGTATGCCCTCTCTTATAAACTGACAAGGTTGCTTTATACCATTGGATTTTGTCAATATACTCTTTATTGAGAGGGGAAAAGTTGTTAATCTAATAAATTTAGATTTAAATTAAAATTAGGGTTGTTTACACCCCCTCTTCTTTCAATAAATCATACAGTGACATGGAACTTTGGACTACTTCCCTACACCAATAATACTCTACAAAAAATGGGGTTTGTATAAAAACTAAAAGTCTTGATTGATATATATGGTCCCATATGTGTTATTAACATTAGGGAAAAACATGTCATTCAGATCTAAGATAATCATCTTGTTGAGAAAAGGTCTTATCCTTTTTACAACCACTACATCTATTAGATTTCTTAGTGTGGTGTGATGTCTAGATTAGGCCATTATTTAAAGGGTAGCAGTCACTAATAAATTTGATTTAATCTCTCAATATAATGTCCCAGTGGTTCACCATCTCAATTTATATACCTTACCATGGAGTTGGGTTGAAATGATGTTGAGATATGAATTACTAGGTCAATGCTTCCCTAAGGAACTTATCAAGAGGTGATGAAATCCCACTCATAAGCCAAGATACAAGAAATAAAAATGTAAAAAGACTTAAAAGGTCATTTTATAGCCACCCAAGTCACTCAGATCTTGGGGAGTGCCTTTTCCACATTCTTTCTATGATTGGACTAAGTGACAAAAGTAATAATCAAAGCACTTTTATTCACCCAAGTTCCCTAAAGGGGATACGAGGAGAGCATATGTGTTAAGCTTAGTTTACAAAAAAAATCAAGTCAAATAAATTTTAAACTAATTTAACCAATAAAAAAAAAGGAAAGACTCTTGAGATTCCTAAGCTATAATGTATGTTTATTTTAATCCTAAATTCAAATGTGATTGAATTTTGTCTTTGTTGTAAAAAGTAAACTAGTAAAGTGTCTTAATCCTGAAAAATAGAGTGTTGGTAGTCAATCAAGGGCGTAAGATATCATAATAAAAATGATAATTTCTATTTTAAATCTCTATATATTTTACATAAAGAAATCTCATCATTCTACAGAGTGATCTCGCCATTTTATAAGGTGACCTAGTTATTTAACATAGTGATATTGCCATTCTACAGGGTGATATCACCATTCCACAAAGTGATCCCACTAAAAAATTTGATCGAAAATGATATTGATAATTATTAGATGACCCTACTATTCCATACTTTGATATCACTAATAAGTTGGTTGATCTTGCTAATTTACAAAAAACACAGAGAATAGAAAATTACGATAGTCAATCTCAATGTTGTGTGTGTAACCTTATTATTTTTCAAGGTGATCTCACCATTCCACAAGATGATCTTGATAATTTTCATGATGATTTCACCATTTTTAGGGTGACCTCATAATTTGGTCTAAAAGACAAGAAACTTGAAAATTAGAAGAAAAAGAGAGAAAAATAGCCTCAAAAGAGGGCCTGAATGTACAATTATAAGGTTAAAATGGTACATGATATGTGTTGTCCCATTAGGCATCCCAAAATGTAGAGTAAGATTACAAAGCAAGTTAGTCCATGAATTAGTAAAGAAAACCCAAAATAATCATAGAGAATATAATGTGATAAGCCTACTCCCTCAAAGGGTGGTATTAATGAAATCAAGAAACTAACTAAGAAAGCATGACAAGCAATACCTTCTCATAGTGGATCTCCTTCAAAATGGTCATTAAAAATGCTTATGCCTAGATTTAGTGCTCTAAGTCTTTATCAATTTAGTGTAGCAGGTGCCTCCATCATCTCTTAGTTCACCAATGGCTTTGGTTCCTTAATTTGTCAATTATGGGGAATGAGTGAAGCTTCTCTAGCACTATGTATGCATAATAACCTTAAATAGAAAATATTAAAAGTTATGATCATGGCTCATATATTTATAGCCTTCCAAAAATGAGGATAATCAACTATGACCATCCATCCTGATATCAAGATGTGTGGGCAAAGATTAATTTAATTTTGGAGGATAAATACATTAATATTTTGGAACAAGTGAGCATTAATGAGGCATGGGTAGGCTTAAACTTGATACTTATCTCCATTAATGCCTAGGGATTGACACCCTTTTGATGATGTCATGGCCTATATATTTTGAATTATGAATTTATAATAATAAATATTTAGTACTTTCCATGGATTTTCCACTTAAGATCTTAATCTGAATTAATTTACTTAATGGATTTTACTTAGTATTTTGTAATTCTTGGAAATTGGTCCCAAATTTAATCAAACTAGTCAAAAATGTCAATCTACTTGGTCGTCATTTGACTGCAATAGAATCAAAATAAGGTGATGACTACATACATGGTATTATCCTAATTAGAATGATATAGACAGAAATTAACACATGCACATGATATGCGATGATGAATTAGAGTATTTTAGTGGTCTAGGATGTCATTTTTCTTCATCATAATTTGACTCAATGTAAATTAGGAAAATATAATGATTCCCTAAAATTTATTTCCCTAATCAAGGATCAATGGACAAGAATCGACACTAGGACATGATGTGAATGGATAAATTAAATTGTTTCGATGATTTTGTTCTAGATTGTGTTTTATTGTGGATTGTCATTTAGATTTTCAATTTTAGGACAATAGTAATAAGAACTTGATGTATACAACCTCAACTATCCTATTGTAGATTCTACTTATGTCACTGTGTAGGATGTTTCTCTTTCAGAGACTTCACAGTATTTTACTTTGGATGAGTCTACTATTTTTAGTGAAAGAACATTGATTGAGAGCTTTGAATACTCATATGTTCCTATATATATCCATATTAAATATCTATTTGATTCATTTGTAATATACTCTTAAGTTTTGATGGTTTTTGAGTCAAGCTTTCCTCTTCACATGGACATTATTCTAGTAAATGTTCTATGTCCTTCTTTTGATAGGTTCAATTTAGTGGCATTACATCTAGTTCTTGTGCACGATCTTGTCATACCTATACCACACCTTATTTTTGTATGTCTTTCATATATATTAATATTTCTGCCTTCATCTTCCATTTTGGAATGGATAGACTTTTAGTACACACCTCATGTTCATCCTTTGGTAAAAGGAAGAAACATTATTCAATGTGGATGGAGCTTTTTTAGTCTTTAGGCATAGGATCTCATTATCACATTGGTCATACTTGGAATGTGGATAGCTTCAAAATCATCTTCAGTGGGATTATTATCCCCCACTTATCTTTATGTGCTCTATTACTCTCACTTATGGATGTTTTTTGGTTATGCCTGATGTCCTAAGAGCATGCAATATTTCTTTTCTTTTCTCTTTGTTTTTATTTGGGGAGGGAAATTTTCCTATGGGTTTTTTCCTTTATCCACTTTATGAGAGTTATTTTTTACATGGGCACCTCATCATGCCTTGCTTTCAGGACCCATTTCTTCCACCCACTTAAGCTTTGTTTATGGGGGGTTGTTAGTATAGGTATTTATTTTCATTTATTATGTTATTTGGGATTATTTTACACTTGTGAGATTAGCTTGTTTAATTTTGCATGTCATATGGAGTTACCTTTATTATCATATTTTAGTTAGAGGGATTTACTCTTTTGATCGATTGACTATTGACTATCTATTATGGTTTTGTGGGTTTACACTATTTTAGGTGGAGTTACACATTTACTCACCTATTTGTACATATAGCATTAGTGAGATATTAATGGAAGAACACATTTATGCATTTTGATTGTATGTGTGCAACTTTTAGCTCTCACATACTACCTAGGGTTTCATAGATTAATTGATGGTTAGATATCTTGGGCAACTCCAAAAATATTGCTTACCTAGATAGTGTGCAAGATTTCATTAAGGAAAGGGAAAAGTTCCCAAAACCTTGCTTAAAATGTGAGAAAAATAGAAAAAGAGCAAGAGAGTGTCCATAATCTTAAGGAAAAATCAATAGATTAATGTTGGAATATGGTGCACATGTTACACACATAGAATAATATTCAATTAGATTAACAATATGTTTATAATATTTAGAGCACAAATAATCCATGATGATGAGAGTGTGTTGCTTATGCTGCTTAAGCTGGATAATGAGATAATGTAGATAAAGATCACTTTTTGAATAGTGTGTAAAATGGCTAAAAAGTGTTCCAAGGTGATATTTTATAGTAGTAGCATGGATAAATTATCCTCATTAAAAATAGTTAGATAAATTGGTTTTGAAGAAGGTGGTTCTATTAAACCCATATAAGGTGTCATGGCTACAAAAGGGCCATCAAATTATTGAATGATAAATGTCTATTTATGTTCAATATATGTAGATACCAAGATGAAATTTGTTGTGACTTGATGCTAATAGATGTGTGTAAATTTATATTAATGAGGCCTTGGGAATATGATAGGAATATGATGCATGATGATAAAGTAAACATATATCACTTTATAAGGATTGTAAGAATCTCACATTAAGACCATTTAAGGAAAATGAATAAGTGGAGCATAGTAGTGTTTGCACACAAGTATAGTCAATATCAAGAATGTAATTCCTACAAGATGTGGAATTTAAGAATGAATGTTATCTGATCATACATTATTGGAAATATGATTGTCATTGATGTTAATTGGTACACTATAGATGCCATTGATGTCAAAAGGATTAGGCAGGATTGATGGAGAGAAGAGCATTTTTCATAGTTACACTATGCAAAGTTGTCATGATTTTATAGAGACCATTTATGGACATTTAAAGTCAAACAGATAGAATATCCAATATGGTATTTTTCATGTACATTCTAAAAAAAGGGTCTATAGGTTTAGAGGAGAAGGAATGAGCTCATAATTGATTTATTTTGCTCTCAAAATAGATACAGTTTCTCAGTAAAATCCTAAGGGTTTAAGTCATGGCATCAAAAGGTACTTTATATTTTGATGGTGATTGGATATAACCTAGACTCAGTAACTTAGGTTATAACTTAAGCCTTTATCATCATTGTGAAACTAGCCCCTCAACCTAGTAATTACCAACTTGAGAAGTGTTTAAAAGACTTAATATTTCCTAAGTCTTAGACTTTATATTATGTCTAATCTTGATCAATGGCTATCACTTCATCATACGTAAATAATCTAATGAAGTGAAGCACAATCAAATTGTCAAAGGCTACTCTGATTAAATGTGCTAGTGATAAGTGTTACATTCATGGAGCTTGTTAGATAGAGACCTAATGAGCATAAAATTACTAGGTTTAATAATTGATCTTTTCAAAATATCTTAAAGTGAGTGATTAATCATTCAAAGGAGATCCATCATGGTAAATGGACTCAAATGCTATAAAGTGCTTGACAAAGTGATGAGTTAAAAACTGAGCAAGTCTAAGAAGATCGACAGAGTGAAAGCAATCCAAAGATGTAGGAAGCAATGAGATGAGGTCAAAGTGTTAAAGTTTAATGATTAAATAAAGGTAAAGTTCATATAATTTCAAATATCTAACAACACACAAGAGTTAGGATCTTAAGATCAATAGATAAATGTTAAAGAGTGAAACATTAAATTTTAGTAACGTACATAGATTTGATAGAGCAAGAGAGCTTGGATATGGTATTAGTAAAGAGATAAAAGGCCATTATTTAAAATGTTTAAATTCCAATGGTCGATTGGAAAAAAATGTAAGAAAGATGCAATTCATGACACAGACAAAGAGATTGATCATGGTGATTGATCAAATTATGTAACAAGGCATATGCATCATAACCAAAGCCTGAGATTTTATAAATATAGTAATAAGACAAAAATTCATGATAGTGGATCTTAAATTTGAGATGTGGGAAAATTTTAGAGGCATGATGTGTTATAATCCAAGTGTGAACACATAGAAAAATTAAACCCTAAAGTAAATTATTATATATATAACATCTAGGATACAATTGATATGATTATAATTATTTCAAACAAAAATATATAGACACAGAGGTAGAAGTGCAAAGAAGATGAGCTATTATTAAAATGTTAGACACACACACACACACACACATAGACATAGAGATAGAGTGACAGAGTGAGATGAAATGTGTCAAATAAATATATATCTAGACATAGAGAGAAAGGGGTAGAGAGGAAGAAGGCATAAAGAGAATGTGCATATTATGAGCAAGTTATAGATTGGACTTGTAATATAGAATAGAATATGATTCATTTATAAATTAATGTTATAATCTGGAGTTGTAGATTCGTATATCTGATTGGTTGGTGCCATGAAATTATTTGAGTTGGTGCTCATTTAGGGGATTGGTATCTTGTTAGTATTGGTGTCCTTAAATGTAACCAATAAGGTTTTGCCAGTGAGGCTTGTATCTAGTGAGACTTGTAATCAGTGAGGTTTCCCCAAGTAAGGAATTAACTATGGAGATGAATTAGAATATTAGAATCTAGTATTTATTCTCGCCATGGTTTTTATCTTTGGATTTTCCACATATAAATTTGGTGTCATGTGTATTTATGTCTGCATGTGATGTCTACATTTATCTTTTAATCTGCATATGCTTTTTGAATTTAATTTAAAAGGATTAAATGAATGGTTTTATTTGATTTACTAATTCATCCCCCTCTCAATAGATATTTATGTTTCAATAATTAGTATTAGATCCAAAGTTCCTTAGAATAAGCTTAGTCAACTTAGGTAGATCTTGAAAAGTTGAACATAAATGGCTAGTCAAGAAGGATCTTCATCAAAAAAATGACCTCTCTTTGATGGATCAAACTATGTATTCTAGAGAATAATAATGAAAGCATATCTATCTTCATTAATTTTTGATGTATGGATGTCTATGGTAAATAGATATATATCCCCTACTATAACTCCCATTGATCAAGCTTCAAAAAAGGCACATGAGATTAATTTCAAGGCAAATAATTTTATTCTCTATGGATTGTCTAAATTAGAGTTTGTCAAAGTGATGCATTATCAAAATGCATAAGATATCTAGAATAGGTTGAAGAGCATCTATGAAGGTGATGACAAGGTAAAGCAGGCTAAACTAGAAACATATAGAGGTATGTTTGAAAGTCTCAAAATGGATGAAGAGGAGAAAATTTCAAACTACCTTCTCAAATTAGATGAAATAGTCAATAAAATTACAGGCATTGAACAATAAATTAAAGAATTGGTCATTATCAAAAAGGTCCTAACATCTTTGCCAATAATGTATGATTCTAAAATCTCTACTATAGAGGAAGCAAGAGATCTGGATAAACTCACTATTGATGAGTTTCATGGAACCTTCACTGATTATGAGATAAGAATGGGAGAATCAGATAATTCCAAGAGAGAATTTATATTCAAAGCATCCAAGAAAGTTAAATTAGAATCATCTACATCTAGATCTAAGGAGATTGATGAATAATAAGCTAACTTTGTCACAAGATTAAGAAGAGGTTCTAGAAAATACAAAGGTAAGTTACCCTTTAAATGCTTTAACTATGGTAAGTAGGACATTTATCTAATAAATTTCCTTATAACAAAAAGTATTATTCTAAGCAAGAAGAAGATAGTGAAAAAGTGAAACCTCACTATTTCAAGAATAAAAACTTATTCAAGAATAAGAAGGGTCTATACAAAAGAAAAGATAGTGAATCAATGGATGATAGTGATAGCTTAGATGATCACCATGACTGTGCCTTTATGTCTAAATAAAATAAAGTTTTATTCATGGCATCAAGATCAAATTCTGTAAATCAAGAAAAAGAAGAAATAGACTCTGATGTAGAAGAGGAAGGAGAAGTGGACCTAGAAGGTGAACTCATATGTGCTCTAGATGAGATTGACATGTTGAGAAAAGATAACTCAAGATAGAATAATCTTGGACAAAAAAAATGAAAAACTATCCAAAAGTCTTGAAAGATATGATTTGATGATAGTAAGTCTTAAAACTCAGGTTGAATAGGCTGAAAGAATAGAAGACGTAGTCAAAATTGAACTATAATTCAAATCTAATGGTGTATGAGGCTAGAAGTAGAGATAGTGGCTTTGAGAAAAGACCTTGAAAAGGCTAAAGAATAAATAGTCAAAGGTCAAAAGATGATAGGAGGATCAAACATTATTGATGAATTGATTATCTCTCAAAAGCCATCAAAAGGGAAATTTGGTCTTAGTTATGAAAAGGGGAAAATTCCCATAATCAGTACATCTACTAAGTATATGATAATTTTAAAATATAAGGATTGGGAGAAAATAAAGATAAAACTTGAAAGGATACAAAGAAAAACATAGGAAATGCTAATGTGAAGAAGGCTAAAGTTGAAAAGGAGCCTGAGGAAAGGAAAAAGAACAATGAATCCATCTCTACAAACTCAAGGAAGATGTAGAAGATAAAGGTAGCTGATGCAGATGGTTACACAAGGGTAATAAACTTGAAGAAGAAATATTTGAGAACTCCCACATCTTGTATAAATAAAAGCTATGACCAAGTATTATTCATCTTTTTATGGTTATTGTTATAGCTATAATCAGTTTGGTCATAAGGCTAGTAAATGTAGAGTTTTAACTACAAGGAGAACCAACTTTGTAAGCAAAAATTAATTTTCACCCTTGGTAGATACAAATGTAATGTGCTATAATTGTAATAATTTTGGACATAGATAAATAATGTAGAACAAGATTTGAAAGACCAAAATTACAAACTATAAAGAAAAGTATGCCTCCCAATGTGAACAAAGGTTCACAAGTCTTTGAAAAAGAGCAAAGTAATCCCAACAGGACATATAAGCAACCCAAGCATGCATGAAAAGTGAAGATCAAGCCATGATGAAGAATGATATAGAGGTTGGAAAATTTCAGGAGCTCTCAATGTCTACACATGTTGAGAATGAGAAGATAAATATCAAGGAGAATTCCAAAGTGTTGGTCAAGGATAGTTTTGAGGTATGTACAAATTCAAGTGAGCATCCTGCTATTGTTGAGCAACTTTCATGCGTAGAACATTATTTTTTTATGCCTAATGATGAGATTTTGAGCTATAAGGAAGATTCATCAGATGAAAAGGTATGTCATGAATCCATTTTGTCTCTATGTATTGTTAATCCAAAGGAGAAGATCATAGTAGATGAGCATCTTACTTCTCTTAAGCCTAAGAAGAAGAAGAAGAAGAAGAATAACTAAAAGCACAAGATGGCCAAGGAGGAAAAAGAATATGAGGAGTTATGGTCAACTCTTGGTTTTAGATTATTCTAATACATTGTGAATTAAGGTGTATTTATTTATGCTTTTTAAAAGACCCTTTTCAATGGAGAATCAAGTGATGTATACTACAAATAAGAACTCAAGAAGGTTATGATAATGACTTGATCAAGTCAAGTGTTGTGTATGCAATGTTTTTAGGGATAAAATGAGTGCTTCAATATGACATAATGATATTGGAGTACATATCATATATATGTATGTAGTTTCAATTAGGATAAGGGTTCTAATGCAATAAAACCTTGACATGGTGTGTCTTGTGTTGTATAATGAGTTGGGTCACCAAACTTAGTCAACATGTGTAAAATGATTATATACATGTGACAAATAAATTTATGGTGTGATATAGTTAGTCCCTTGGCGTAAAGATGGAACATGGAGTTATGTGGAGCTAACTCAGATAACATGACTATCTTGAGAAGCTAGGCATAGTATAAGTGGGAGCTGATTATTCGGTCTATCAAAATCAAGAAGGATCAAAATAGAGGAGCTTATTATATGTTCTATGGTGGAAAATTTGAAAATGCTTAGGTGGATGTTGGTTGAGGCTTGTCTATGTTTCATAACAAAGAAAATCATGCAGAATGTCTCTAAGTTCTTAAGATGACAATTTGTATATACCATGGAGTTAAGGGGAGCTGACTCAAACATATTGAATGGCTTGAGGAGCTATGCATGATGTGAGATGCTTTAGTCATGATTGAGAGATAAGGTGCTGCCTATTATAGATGTTAACTCAATCATATTGAGATGATGACTTGGACAAACCAAGTTATGTTCTTAGATAGTGTATTGAATCCTCATGCATAAACAAAGTGGGACCTTTGTAATTGGTTAGGTCCTAGGATCAAAGGACTATGTATGGAGACTTGAAGATGCTCAAATGATGCAATGAGATAAAATTTTGGAGTGGTAGCTCCTACATCACATCACTAGATACTAGTGATGGAGCATAAGTTCATAGGAAGGATCATAAAATCTATGTTTATCCCTAGAAGAAGAGAAAAGGTAACTTAGGTATGTATATTTTGCAAATTTATAATGAGTTAATGGTTACAAGTTCTTGGACAAACTCCTTTATCTGATAAAGGGGGAGAAAAATTTGGACAAATAGTGAGAAGGAGTCCATTTGCCATTGATGTCAAAGGGGGAGGAAAAGGGCAAATTCTCTTTGTAAAAGTTTGGAGAAAAAGGGAAATTGTTCTTTGTAAAAGTTTGGAGAAAAAGTGCAAATGCTCTTTATAAAAGTTTAGAAGAGCATAACAAGTGTCCAAGATATGTTTAGACAAATATGACATTGCATAAGGGGGAGCAAGTTTGGTATGAATAGCTTCAGTTCATACTCATCAGAAGCTAATGTAAGCAATGCTAGAGAAGGATCAAATTATTACAAGATCAAAACATTAAGTTTTCATCAGAGCATTTAGTTTTCCATCAATGGAAAAGGGGAATATTTTTGGTAATATGATTGTCATTAATTTCAAAAGGAACACTATGGATGTCATTAATGTCAAAAGGATTAGGTAGGATTTGATGGAGAGGAACAAGTTTCATAGTTGCACTATGCAAAGTTTTCATGATTTGACATAGACCATTTATGAGCTCATAGAAGATCTGTTATGGGTTTTTTCATGTACATTATAGAAATAAGGTATGAAATTTTAGATGGGAAGGAATGAGCTCATAATTGATTTATTTTTCTCTTAGATTGGATAGGGTTTCTCGGTAAAACCCTAAGGGTTTAAGTAATAGCATTAATAGGAACTTTCTATTTTGATGGTTATTGGCTATAGCCTAGACTCAGTAGCTTAACTTATAACTTAAGCCTTTGTCATTATTACAAAACTAGTTCAAGAAGTGTTCAAAAGACTTAATATTTCCTAAGTCTTAGAATTTATATTATGTATGATCTTGATCAACAGACATCTCTTCATCATACATAAATGATCCAAAAAAGTGAAGCAAAGTCAAATTGTCAAAGGATCTTTTGAGTAAACATGCTAGTGACAAGTGTCACATTCACAAAGCTTTTCAGACAAAGACATAATGAGTTTAAAGTTTTTAGAGTTAATAATCAAGATTTTTAGAAAATTTGATGGTGAGTAGGTAACAATGTAAAGTAGATTGAATAGAGTGAATGGACTCAAATTCTATAAAGTGTTTAAGGTTTATCGACACAGTGATGAGTTAAAGACTAATCAAGTCTGAAAAGATCAATGGAGTGAAAGTGATCCAAAGATGTAGGAAGCAATGAGATGAGGTAAAAGTGTCCAAGTTTAATGACCAAGTCAAGGTAAAGTTCATATAAGTTCAAAGATCAAATGACAAGTAAGAGCTAGGATATGGAGATCAACAGACATGTTTTAAAGAGTAGAACATTAAAGTTCAACAATGTGTAGAGATACAACGAAACAAGAGATCTTGGAGATGGAATGAAGAAAGAGATCAAATGTAAATATTTAAAGTGTTTAAATTTAAATGGTCAAGTAGAGAAACATGCAAGAAAGATGCAATTTAGGACACAGACAAAGAGATTGATCATGGTGATTGACCAAATTGTGTAACAAGGCATGTGCATCATAACCAGAGCCTAATATTTGATAAATATAGTAATAAGACAAAGATTAATGACGATGGAGCTTGAATTTGAGACATGAGAAAATTTTAGAGGCATGATGTGTTATAGTCCAAGTGTGAATTGTGTCAAACAAAAATATATAGACACAGTGGTAGAAGTGCAGAGAAGATGAGCTACTTTTGAAGAATTTCAAACATATATACACACACACACACATAGATAGACTGACAGAGTGAGATGAAGTGTGTCAAAAAAAGATATATCTAAACATAGAGAGAAAGGGGTAAAGAGGAAGAAGTCACAAATATTATGTGCATAGTATGAGCATGTTATAGATTGGACTTACAATAGAGAATAGAGTTTGATTCATTTATGAATCAATGTTATAATCTAGAGTTTTAGCTCCATAGATCTAATTGGTTGCTGCCATCAGATTAGCTGAGTTGGTGCTCAATTAGGGGATTAGTGTCTCCTTAGGATTGGTGTCCTTAAATGTAACCAGTGAGGTTTTTCCAATGAGGCTTATATCCAGTGAGGATTGTAACCAATGAGGCTTTTTCTAGTGAGGTGTTGACTATGAGGCTAGATTAGAATAGTATATTCTAGTAGTTATTCTCATAATGGTCTTTTCCTTTGGGTTTTCCACATATAAATTTGGTGTCATGTGTATTTTTGTGTGTATGTGATATTTTCATTTATCTTTTAATCTACATATTCTTTTTAATTTGCTTTAAAAGGATTAAGGATTATTTTTAATTGATCTACTTATTCACCCCCCTCTCAGTATATAGTTGTGTTTCAACAATAAATAAACACAAGATGAAAGTTCAAGTGCATAGGAAATAAAGCAATATATAATGCAGTAACTATTGGATGAGTTTTCATACATTAGTTTATGAAATGTATCAAAAGTATTATCACCAATGTGAATTATCAAACATCACATTTTTTATACTAGAAATAAATGTCTAGATCAAGGGTACCTATAGGTTGATTCTTAAATATAATTAATAAATGAAAATGTAATTGTTTGAATTAATAAAAAGAGGGATAATCAGATAAACTTTGATCCCAAGCATAGCATCTACAATATTGACACTGAAGAAGGGATGATCGTAGCACATGTGTAATACTTTGAGGGTTATCAAAATAATCATGATCAAGTATAGGTTCCCATTACTACATAACTACACATGGATGATATGATGGATCACCTAAGCATCAATAAAAATTTCTCTGATATTGAATTTAAGAGTAGGTATCACCAAATCAAGATTAAATAATGAGATGAATGTAAGACAACCTTCAACACTAAAGAAGGGTTATATGAGTGACTAGTAATGTCATTTAGTTTAATAAACATGCCAAGTATGTTAATGAGGATGATAAACAATGTGCTAAAACCATTTATGGGGAAGTATGTCACAGTATAATTGGATGCAAGTTTTGTGTTTAGAAATACAAAAAAAGAACATATGGCAGAACTAAGGAATGTATTACATAGTTTTTATTAATAAACATTTATTATTAATATGACTTCATGAAATAATAAATCATATATGTGGGTTTCTATGTATACACAAATAACACACACTAAACTATACACTCAACTCACTAAAGTCAGGTTGAGGTAACACACGTAATTAATGGGTTATGGATTGGGTTAGTTATTGAGTGGAATGGGTGGCATAATTGGCTTGTCATTATGGAATCAAAATACCTCAACAACATCATGATGCTTGTTGAGAGCATCAATATATTTATAAATAGAGTTCTAATGTCCTTCAAATTCTGAGATCACAAGGGGGTGAATCCCCTAATCAATTATAGGATTAGGGAAATGGGGGAGATTGGGTTAAATGGCTCTTGGGAAGAGATATAATCTATTGGGTTGTTTATGCCTAATCAATGTCATCCAAAAATGTGAATAATATAATATGAGGCTATACCTAAGGAGAATAAGTAGGTGAGAATGGGAAAATAGGCCTGGATAATGTTTTAGTGGTGACCTATGTTTTAGGGAAGGACAATGATGGTTCGATAAAGTGTTAATTATTGTTATTATAAAGCATTAAGAGAGTAAAAAATGAGATGAGGGATTAGTTTGGAGTTAAATAAATTTCTCTCAAGCTCAATTTTAATATTATATTGTATTCCAACTATGGGACTGGGTACTCTAACCATAGGGAAACAACCTTCTCTATCAAGACTAGGTGTTTTGAAAGTGTCATAGGTTATCAATTAGATTTTGCACTCACTATGTCTTATGAGAATTGTAAACTATTAGAATATAATGACACAATGGTATCACCTCTAAGTTGTGATACCTTGGTGAATTGAGGAAAACCTATAGAGAAGGCCAACTTCCTTTCACTAAGCTTAGTGCAAATGATATAAAATCAGTTCACTTTTAACTACATCTTATTTGTGATTTTGCTCTTAAATAGGGTTTTGTTTATAAGGAAAGGAGTTTTAAAATTATAAATGGTGATGCACCAAAGGATTCTAGTGAAAATTATTTCTTGCTTTTATTGAACATAGTTTGAACAATAATATACTGAAATATCTTGAAACACAATCTTATACGAGTATAACATCAAAGATAATATTAGACATTTTATCAAATAAGGAACAAATTTATTAATTTTTTTTCAAAAATATTTCAAAAGGGAAAGATAAATACCACAAATGTTCCTATCTGATTGAAATAAGACTTATATCATTCACAAATGTAACAAAATATGTACATACACAAGGATGACACAAAATAAGGAAGGAAAAACATTAGTATATTAATATTCTCTAGGTTACAACATGTAGCTGAAATTATTGAGAGCAAAAAAAATTATCTATCATAAAAATATTCATGGGCTATGTAGGAGACCCATAATTATACAAAAATCCTACTCCCTTGATAGAGAAGTCAAAAACTTTTACACTTGATCCTAGATCAAGAAATTAGGAAGTGTTCATACAAGTCTCCTTATTTCATCTTGAAGATGCATATTTGGTAGAGTAGAAGGAAGAAAATGACTCTACAAGTAGTTTGGTATGTCACTAATTATTGAAGAAGGAGAAAAATTTAATGGAATATTCCATTCAAACCATCTCTCCTTGAGCTTAGTTGAAGAAGTTTCTTACCAAGAAATGGGGTACCAAAATGAAACTCATCACTTGGTCAATATTTTAGCAAAATTGAATGCTTTTTTCAATATTTGAATATTTTAAAACATAAATTCCAAAACCTAACTTGTAATTTGTAGTTTAGACTTTTGAAACTTATAAGTCACTTGATAAAAAGGGATGGTCAAATTCTAAAGTGATCTTTTACAACTTTTAAGTCATTCAACTTGTCAAAAATAAAATTACAAAATACAAGTTGTAATTTTTCAATTTAAACTTTATGAGATGATAATTAAAAATTACAAGTAGCACTTTTTCAACTTAAAGCTAAGAACTGTCAAAAGGATAGTTGTAATTTACAATTTGTAACTTTACAATGTAGCTTACAAAATTTGTAATTTATAGAATGCATTCTTCTATAATAATTAAATATTTAATTAACAATAGTGACATTAGAGGATTCCTTGTCCTTTTTTACTAGTATCTTCTCAATGTAAGCATCAAAGCTTCCAAATATTTATTTTAGGTGCTCTTTATTGGGACCAATTGTGTAAAGATTACTGATGTCACATTATGTCATTACCTCAGATAATTCTCTAGAATAAGATCCGTAGATTTGGATATCTTTTTCGATCAGATCAAGTGTATTATGGTGCTTGATAAACTAGTGGATGGAATCCAAATTGAAAATTGTGTCATGTTATGACTCCATATTAATCACCTGCTTGAATTTATACTAGACAACTTGAATAAGAAGATGTTTATCTTGGTAATTTACTACCTCACATGACAATTTAGAAAGTGAATCTTCAATGTCATACATTACATAAGTGGCCTTGTCACTTGTGTTCTTGGCCTTATCAATAATTTCATTAAGTATTATGATTATAAACTTGGCTTACCTCTCTAGCTCATCATGCTCCAAATTATTCTTGAATATATTTTTAGATATGAGGGTGTCACTCTCTACCTATTCAATGTCCTACAAATTTGGAAAGTAAAGCTTTAGTCTTTCAAGTTCTTCCTTATATTGGTTTATCTCTACCTTCATATATGCAAGGTCATTTTTCAATTTTTTATAATAATCCATGGCCAACCCTATCACCCTATTCCCTTTGGTGATTATTTATTCAACCCAGTCCTTTATAACTTTACCCATTTTACAAATATATACCATTGTATTGAATCTCTTTATAAGGGAACTGAGGGGGAAATTGACTTGGTTGGGTTTGTTTAAGAAGATGTAATAGGTCTATGACCTTCCTTAAGGAAGTTGTCAATTATTCTACCTTGTTCTTCATCTTATCTTTAGTGACCTTATCATTGTCCATTTTCTCAAAGAGAGAACTTATGCTTGTTTATACATCATGTTTCAATCCCTCTCTTATTATATGAACATGGTGTACCTTAGATACCTGATAATCCCCAACCACTAAATCTTATTTCTATTTTATATGTGGGGGAACTACTATCTCTACATACTTTTACCTAGTTACATCATAAAAGACCCTAGAAATTATCTTGAGACCTATCTTTGGTCATTTAGATGTTTCCAATAGACTAAAATCTAGGGTCTTAGGAGATATCATTGGCTTCCTCTTCTTGGACACTGATTGTGCAAGCCAACTAGGAGTGGCTACCAATGAATCATATCCTATTCCAATGGCCACTATTTTCTATGAATATTTGACTAAATTTGCCATACTAGTAGTTACTATAACAATTGTTGTATCTACCACTGACATTGTTTTTGAGCCTTCATTTGATGATTTGGTTGTCTCTACCCCATTGGTGGGTTGACTAGCCATATTTATGTTAGTGGGCTTCTCTATTTCCACCACCTTATTGGGAGTTTATGCCAAGGTGAGAGTGGGGAAATGTGATGATATTTAGATGGGTTGAGTGGATGTGCTTATAAGGGGTGTGGAAGCTAAGAGTGACAAAGGTGGAAAAATAGGCATGTACAAAGGTAACAAGGGAACTTATGGAAGGATGTTTCAAAAGGAAGGAAAATAATATAATAGAGTGTTTATAATGGCTAGAGTAGAATTTGTGGGTATTGTGATGGAATATGAATATGGAATTATTATTGACCTAGTGGTTGTGGTAGATAGTGGGACTTCAGTCAAAATGACTGAGTCAATAGCCATGTATTGTTGGGTGGTTTTATTGATCAATGGGGTGGTAGTAGATATAGGGGATGAGGTGGAATTAATTATGTAAGAGGGATATGAGGATGGAGTTGGGATAACCAACTACATTGATTGGATCACTACCAAGGGGATCACTTGTAGTGGTGAGCTAGATGGGGGAGTAATTAATTGCATAGGTTGAATGGTAGAAATAAGAGGAAGGGTTACAGTAGTTGAGTCCCCTATAGAAGATATTATTGCTTGATCTAATGGTTAGGTTACCTTCACTTGGGTTCTAGAATCAGCCCTTTTTTCCTTATATTTTTTCTTTCCTTTGTGTGAGACAACTAGCCCCACTACCTGATCTGCTTGGGTGCCACTATTGGAACCCTCTATTGATTCTACCACTACTCCATTATCCTTTACCTTTTTGAACCTATCAAATATGTTTAAGATCTCTTTTTTATATTTAAATCCTTAATTATCAACCATTTTAAAGTCCTATTGATGATTGGGGTAGTCATGTCTAGTAAATAAAAGGATTTAAGTGTAGACCACCTAACTTAAGGAAGGGGTTAGAGCTAGATATGATTATCATAATACACCCTATCCATTGGGTATTCCTCATCTTTATACTCATATATAAATGGTGACATGTCATATTTATTAATTTTCTCAAGGCTCATCCTCTAATAATCCCTCAACCTAACCTCTTCCTCACCCTGCATATCCTCCCAATAATCTTAATAAAAGGGGATGTGAGAAAATAAGGAACCCAATAAACTAGCAACAAAACCTGTCACTTCATAAAAGGGTATAGAATCAAGGGTTCTCAAATTCATTTGATTCATTTATGCCTATGCACATTTAGTCTTAGATAAGGAATGACATGTGTATCTCCCTATATTGATAGGGAAGTGTATGTATGTTTTGTGCCTGCTTAACAAGAACATATTGTTTTCCACTAGTTGGCTTACAATTTCCATTAGTTACCACTTATCACTGACATATATGGGATGGGTGTAAATACACCCACTAAAACCATGAAATATGATAAAGGAAAATATGGGGAACTAGATGAATTATGATACACAATTTATAATTTCAATCATTACAACATCATAAAACCTTGTCCTCCCTAGTTATTATTCTAACATAGTTATGATGGAATAGATAAATGCATCATTAACTCTCCTAAATTATTAGTTACTTCCATCAAAAGTGAGATCAGGATAGTAATTATAAACCTTATTAATGTGAATCATCACTATGTTTAACCCTAGGAATGCCCTCCCTTTTTCCAAAGCATAGATGAGGTAGGAGGTCATATAGAATTTTTTAGTAGTTTGAACCCCTACCAAATATCTATGAATGGAGTCACTGATCAATTGATCCCAATTAATATATTGTTTATTTTTTTGGATTACCTAGATATACTTGTACATCTAATATTTATAGTTCTTTGCATTTGGGTTTATTGTAACTCTATTTTAGAGTAATATGATGTCCCCTACCTCATCTTTGAGTTTTATCCTAGCCAGGGTATTAGGCATTTTTTAGGCTAAATATTTAGGGATCTTCAACCACTATTTGTTTACAATCCATGAATAAGCTAAGGTGTTATCCTAGTAGAATTTCTTGGAGGATTCAAGACTAATATCTATATATATATATATATATATATATATATTTGAAACTCTAGGATTAAAAACATAGTGTTAATGAAATTAGGTCTAATTTCATAATCTTTTCCCCTTTATCATTCACTATCTCTCTTTTATTTGCATCATAATTCTTGGCCATAGTGAGCAAAATCTCAGGGCTTTACACTAAGAATGAAAAGGCTACAATGTGAGGTAAACCACTATCATATATGCTTTAAATCTAGTCATTTTCGAATTCTGCATTGATCCTAGTCCAAAAATTGGCTAGGTCTATCTGACCTAGGTCTATGTTAGTTATCTAATTGATGCTAGAATCCAATCTAGAAGGGACACCAAATCCCTTTAATTTGAACTTCATCTCTTTCCTAGACATATACACTAGAAAAAAGTGTGAGGGAACCAACTATAGAGTTGGCCAAGATTTATGTTTTCAATTAAAGGTAAGATTTCTACTTTTACCTTGGTGGAACCTCATTATGGTTTTATAGGGGTTTAACTATGATGGAAATATGGTATGTAATATTAGTGGTAAAACCTAACATAAATTTGATAAGGTTTTAATTTGAAATTGAATTTTCAAAGTCCAATTGAATCTCCATTGAGGGTTTTTGGGTGTGATTCATAGTTGAAAAATTTGACCAAAAGTTTGGTGGGAATACAATTTATATTTGTAAGTCAGATCTCTAGTAGAAACTCAGTGTGATAAAATAAAATGGATCTATGCCTAGATCTGAGTGGGGATTTTAGGTGTCTTTATAGCTAAAATCTCAATGGAGGTTTAGGTTGAGAAGATAAGAAGGATATCTTCCTAGATCTAGAAATTTTTTAGAAAAAAGCTAAGGTAAGAAGAAACTAGATAAATTTTAACAAGACATTAACATATGAATGTAAAAATTAGAAAATTGCAAGAAAATGATGATAATTTCAAAAAAAATAGAGAAAACCCTAATTATGACAAGGGAAAACAACTAATCTCTTAGAAAAATAATAATTAAGGCATATGTGACCTAGGAGAATAATGGGTATACACGCATAGGGTTCTACAAGTTATAAATCTGGTGTTCATTTATTAGCAATGGAGCTTTAGTTCATGGCATCACTTGAATGTGAATGGCTCTAGTCTTGGTGTCACATAGATTAGAGGTGAATGGGATCTAGTTTTAAATGTTAACAATGATGTAAAAAAACTAAATTATATACTAAAAAACATTAATTAATTCCAAGCATGTGAACAATGATGGTATATGAGTTAATGGGCTAGAATGTGGTTTAGTGAACTCACCTTGAAATTTTTCAAATTGTAATATGTTTTGCAATTTTCCATTTCCCACTTTCCTTGGTAGTCATAAATTGGGGAAACCTATTCATATTTTTAAATTTTTAATATGTTCTTCATTCTCCACTTTTTGCTTGCTATTGAGGGGTTTTGAAGGTAAAGATGCTTTAGGAAGTGGGGATCATAATTTGGGTTACACTTTTAAACTTCACAAAGTCATAAAGTGTAGTGGGAATTCAAGTTCCTACTTAGGTCTTAATGAAAAGTGGGAAGCAAATTCACATCACACTTTGTAAAGTTACAAGGTGTAATGTGAATTCTAGTTTCCACTTGATATTCAGTAGTGGGAAAGCAGAGGTTTATGTGCACTTTGAAACTTTGCAAATTTTCAAGGTGCACAAAAATATCTTATTTCCATTTGGGTTTTGAAAAATATTACTTAGCCCATTATGAAGCTTTTTTTCTAAAAATTTTATAGGTCTCCTTTAATGCACAAGACTTTTTGGGGTTTTTGGTTAAAAAATATCAACATTTTTGGTGACCTTTGCAGGGTGATTATTTGCTAATAAATTTTTTAACAATAGCCTTCTAGTTCATGGGGCATGGAGTCATTTGAAGTTTATCACATCTTACTTGGATAAGAAACATAATTGGGAATCACCCTAAACAAAAAACAAAATAGGGAAAATAAAAACTAAAACAAACTAAGGAATCAAAAATCCTAATGATTTGTAGAGTGTGTGAAAACACTTATTTGTGAGAAACCAACTAATCATAATATTTACAAAGTTTTGTAAATAATTAAAACCTCATAAGCATGATTTAAAGGATATCCCATTGACTAGAATGGGTATCTCTAATCAATCAATCTTGGATAGGTAGAATGCATTGGCTCATTTACAATGGGTTATGATGTATGGACCAGTCCATATTGTATCAAATTTTGTATGCTTTCCTAGTGTGGCCCTTTTAGCATCCCATTTCAAAACCAAGTCTCCTTCATTAAAGATCCTATCAGATGATTTCTTGTCAAAATTTCTCTTTACTTGATCCTAAATTACTTTTAAAACTTGCATTTATTGATTCCTAACCTTCTCTAGCCCCATGAGTTCTTCCAACTGCATGATCATTGCATCATTTTTAGTTAATTCAAATTGTTGAGTGAGTTACAAAGATGGTAAATCTATTGATAACATAATTCTAACTTACATTTGATAGACTAGCATAAATAGATAATTTCCAATGGATATTTTAGGAGTGATCTTGTCATCCCAAAGTGTTGATTTCAACTTAGTGTGATAGGTCCTCTTGTTGTCCTCCATTATCTTTTTTATAATCCTTATGATATTTTCATTGGTCGATTTTACCAAGACATTATCTTATAGGTAATAATTATATTAGGTATTCAATATACATTATTTTTCACTACCCATTCCCTCACTTGAGTGCCCATAAAATTTTTAGCATTGTCTAAGATAATCATGTAAGGAACACCAAATCTAGTGACAATGTTGTCCATGAACTCTGAGATAGATGCTTCCATGGAATATTTCAATACAATCACTTTGATACATCTAGTAAAATAATTAGTCATTTTAAGGACCTATTTATGGTTAGCACTTGATGGTAGATTGATCATGTTAATAAAATCCAACCCCCACTGAGTAAATGGTTAGTCAGCTTGGATTGGTTGGAGAGGAAGAGCTTAAAATCTTTAATTTCCTATAATGTAAGCACATCTTTCACAATTTATCACCCATATTGCCCATTTTTAATAGGTCAATCCAATATTAGCCTTCCCTCTTTATTTTGATAGTATTGGTCCTTGTAGAAAAATGGCCACCTGATGAGCCATCATGAAACTCTTCAAGTGATTTAGAGATTTGATCATGCTCAATGCACCTAAACATAACTCCATTAATATATTTCCTAAGTAAGATATAATAAATGATAACATAAGGAATATATTAGATCTTGAAGTACCTTTCTTTAGACTATTATAACTCAAGCAGGTATCTGTCAGTTTTTAGGAAGGTAGTCATGTCATAGATCCAATTGTTGAGAAAATGAGGATTCATTGGTTGAAACCCTTGTATAATGTATATTGCATTAGTAACCTTAATTCTAGAATTAATATACTCACATAAGCCTTTACCTCTTATGATCTTAGTTATTTTAATGACCATGTCATATTCTATGACTTTCGTGATCCAACCTACTCTTTTCTCATTTATGTCTTGGCTCAAAAGGAACTCCTTTATGCTCTAGTGACTAACCATCAATTGAATCTTGTTGTTTGAGAGCATGTGTCTAAATTTTTTAAGGGATTTTATTATTTCATACACTTTCTTCCCAAAAAAATTATACCTTTCCTCATAATCCTTTAAGGATTTATTGAAAAAAGCTATGGGTTATTCCAATTGATCCTTGTTTTGTTGGGTCAGAATAGTTGATAGATTGCCTTCCCCTCCAAAATCATAGAGAATGAATTCATTCTCATAGTTTTGATTTACAAGGGTCTTTTCTTGAGAAATATCCTACTTAATGGATTCTAATCCATCCTTTCTTTCCTTTTTTAAAGATGAAATTGACCCCTTTTTTAATAATAGTGATAAGGAATTGGGTCATGGTAGAAAATTGTGAAATGAACCTCCTCACAAAGTTGATTTCCCCCAAGAAACTTTGTAACCCCTTTTTGTGGTTTGGAAGTGCTATTGAAGAGATAACTCTTACCCTCTATAGATTTATTTAAATAACTTATTTTGAGACTATGTGTCCCATTAGTTCCCTTCATGAGCTACAAATATGTACTTCTTTGGATTGAAGGAAACTCCAAACTCTCTGCACCTTTCAAAAACTTTCCCAAGGTGATTGAAGTGGTCAACAACATATTTTGAATAAATTATGATGTCATATAGATAAAAAAGATCATTTTAATTATTAAACCCTTAAAATCCATATCCATGGCCCTTTGGAAGGTATCACTAGTGTTAATCAAATCAAAAAACATCTTATTATAGGCATGTGTGCCCCATTTAGTAGTGAAAGTGGTCTTGAACTAGTCAAATTCTTGAACTAGATTTTGGTTATATCTTGAATAACCATATAGAAGGGAGAAGCTCTCAGATCCAACTACTATTTGGAGTATTTTCTCCATAGGTGGAAGCAGATAATGATCCTTCAAGGATGATTTGTTTAGGTCATGAAAATCTACACAAATCCTGATTTCACAATTCTTTTTCCTAATAGGGACCAAATTAGCAACCCAAGATGAGTGTTTAATGGGGAAAATAATGTTGGATTCTATAAACTTGGACAACTTACACCTCATCAAAGACTCTATTTTCTGGTATATTGGCCTCTATTTTTGTCTAACAAGTTTTGTATTTGGGTCAATCTCTATTGTGTGTTGGGCTAGGCTAAGGTCAAAACCCCTTAGATCTTTATAAATCCAAGTGAAGTTATCATCAAATTATTGACATAGTTTAATAAAATCTTGCTTTCTAGAGGTGTTACATACCTTTCCAATCTTCAAATCCTTGCCTTCTGAGATGGATACTGGCTCATAGTATTCCTCCTTGATTGTGAGATTTTTCTTCTCACCCTTAAACTGATCATCAGAGTTGAAAATACTTTATAAAGTAACAAGACCCATGGGAAAATTATTAGTCTTTAGCTAAATCATATACTCCCCATACTATTCTTGGATCCTTGTTTGATTTTTATCAGAGAATTCAACTTCATCTCATATAAAGTTAATATTTTTTCATCATTATTAATAACTTATCAGTTGGTTGCATTGTCAAGGATGGATGGTCTCACTATCATCTTTACATGATGACTGATGTCCTACTTAATATCTTCCAGTAGATTATATTGATAACCCACTGATGCCATGTAATCAACATCCTTATTTTGTCTTCTCAATATTGATTGAATGTTTAAAGCAATAAAATGCTCAAATAGGTCCCAAACCCTATGTTTATAAGATCTCAATAGGTTATTCTTGGTCGTGATTCTTATTCTTACCTAGTGAATAATTAGTTCTCTATAATTGAACACCTATAGTGACTAAATTCCCATTTATTATGTTAATTGAAGACCTTGAATAAATGATTCATATTCCACCATATTATTAGTGTATTTGAATTGTAGTTTAAAGGAGTAAAAATAATTCTCCTTTTGGGAGAGAACAAAATAATACTGACACCTACACCATTCATGCTCCTTAAGCTATCAAAGTATAATTAACACATTCCCTTATGATCTTCAGTTAGTTTAACAAGATTTGGGATGATCACATCATCTTCATGGATGCATTATGTACCCAACCCTGTTTCCTTAACATAATCATAAGGGTTGAATTAGAAAGTTGATCCCCATTCATCAAGGTGAGTGTCTGGGATTTATTTTAAGGGTGTTGCAACTTCATGATCAATTTCCTCATCTTGGTCTTACACTACGCAATTCATATCCATAGGGATAGGAGTGTATGTTTCAATATGGTATTTGGAAATTGGTTATTATGATTACTCTAGTCCCATATTTTGTCCTAAGAAATATATGCAACTAATCAACAGATAGGCACCCTCCCTTTTTTATAGTGAAGTCTCAAGAAAGGTAGATGGAAAAATAGGGGGTAGGTCAATAATTGAAATGTTTTATGATATGGATAAGCTTGGACATGTATAGATGGTAAGTTTTAGACATTTAATAACTGTAACTATTTGGATAGTAATTCCATCTAATTGAACCATGCCTTTTATGATAGGTGTGTATTCAACACCCAATGCATTCGTTATTTTCTTAGGCATAACAAAGTTGCTAGCCCCATAATCATATAGTTATGGACAAGACTTTTTCCAGCTAGGAGGGAATATAAAAGGGGGGCTTACCATTTTTACTTACTTTTGTGTCTATTTGAGGTTGACATAAGCTAACTATGACAATGGATCCCTTAATTGAGACCTTCTCTATTTATTAGAAAAATTTTAAAACTTCTTGAAGAAAGTCCCTTTGTGTTAGGATGGATAGTGCTTCAAATATAGTAACATTTAATTTAGTCATTTTCATTTATTCTATAATAATGAAAGGAATGCTACCAACCTTTGCTTGTGCCTTTGTGGGAGCTACATCTTCTTTTATGAGATTTGGGATCAATAGTTTTGACTTCAACTGACCTATCAACACATTAGATGGATTTTGAATTATGTTGATTTTTTCAACCTATTATATAACTTTAAAAGTTATATCTTGTTTAACCTTGAGGGGTTATACACATTATAATGCCCTCTACTTAGAGTGCATATTTTATGCCACTGAATGAACACCATTGGTTATCACTTCCTCCTAGTTTACACCATAAAAATCCTTTTCTTGGCAGTTAAAAAGAGTGGTTTCATTTTGAATAGGCACCCATACCTCTTCCTACTAAGTATCAGTTTATTCTTGTTGCCCTTGAGGGTTGATATGCTTTCTACCATCAAGTCTTAACTAATGACACCATGAGGGAAAGCATTTTGATTATGCAATTGGGCACAAGGATAACACCACTCAAATTCCTGGGTCAAGTTATTCTAGATGAGAATGATGGACTTATAAGTACTTGGGGTAGGTATAGTATAGATAATTGGGGGATTTGCTTACATGATTTAGATTTGAATTTGTGATTTACCTTGGTATGGATGCATATTGGGCTAATATGTATGATTAGGTGATTGATAAGGCTTATAATTTTAGGATTATTTCTTTTTCATGGCTATGAACTCATTATCAAAGCTTTGAAGTAATATCTTAACTTTATATAAGTAATTAGAAGGGATAGTGTTATCATATTATTGTAAATACTTTGGGTTATTTACTAAGGTGTATTATCTATGCACCTTGGTTAGTGGTTTTAACCACTTGGTTTAATAGGTTTGTTTTTATGGGCTTAGCTATTTTACACTACCCAATGCTTGTGGTTACTCCCACCCCATATTTTATTGGGTGGCTCTTTTACCTATTTAATAGGCCTCTCATGTATTATGTAGTATGTTAGTTAATTACATTTCTCAATCTCTTTGCTAAATCTAATATGATCTCAGAACTTACAATGTAGGAAGCTTGGGAGGAAACCTGTGGAGTAAGAGAGGATCAATCTTGTCAGGAAAGAGCATGAAGCACTCGATGGAGAGCTATGAAGAGATTTTTTCCTCCCTTTGACTAGTGGAAAGCTAATTAGAAGATAAGCATTAAGAGACCTATCTCAGTAAAGGAAAAGTGGTAGGAGGTAGAAGAAGAGGCTCACAAGTCTTTTTTTATTTTTCCTATGTTTTTGGGGTGGTCATTTCTATTTAGTTTGAAAAGTGACTAGATTTCATTAAATCATTATTTTTAGAAAGTGAGGGGTCTAAAAATTTCTATTTCTTGAGAGGAGATGATAGGAATTAACAGAATTCAATTTGGCTAAGTATTTCTCCCAAAATCTACATCTGAAGTTTTGTAGGTAGACCTATTTTCTTATTAGCTGATTATTTTTATGAAAATTTTAATCTAAAATTTTATTATTTAAATTAATTTTAATTTTTAAATTTAAATAATTTAAAACTTTAGCTTTTAAGGGTTATTAGGGACCTACTAGTGACAAATTATCTCTGAAAAGTTCTAGAAGGTGAAAATTTCACCATTTTCTAGGTTTTGTTAATCTAGATGTTGGTAGAAAATGATTTTTTTTAAATTTGAGTTTTATATCTCTAGATAAAATTGTTATTGTAAATTTTTTTATCTTTTCAAAGACAAAAAACTTAAAATTTTCCAAATGGTGTGGTGTTTTTTTACTGAAAACTAGAGGTATTGGCTAGTTTATGATTTAAGTCCATGGGTAGGAGGAATTTTGTGTAAAGTCATAGGTTTTATGGTATATTAATTTTTTGGAAAAACTAGGTTAAAATGGATAGTTTACAACACCTCTTGTTACTAGATTCACAAAAATTGATAGGCAAAAATTTTAGTTTGTGGAGTTATAAGGTTTTGACAATATGTGAATATAGAAATCTTGATCAAATAGTGCTTGACAAAGAGCAAAGGCCTGCCACTGGTTATGATGACTGTGATAAATTTCATAGGGAGGATCTTATGTTTTTAAAACTATCATTAGTAGATAATCTAATCTCAAAGGTCAGAAATGTGACCATTGCATCAATTTTGTGGACTAGTCTTACTTTTAAATACTAGGCATCTAAATCCGATAGGGTATTTTATTTAAAGAATTTGTTATTTTCTACTAAGATGAAATAAGGTGGCTCTATTTATAAGTTTTTTTTGTAGATTAAGGACATAAATGATTAATTTAAGGCTATGTAGAAACTTGGTGATGAGTAAGATTTGATTGTTATGGTTATGTAGAATCTTCCACCTTCATTTGAGTCATTTGTGGAGTCCTTGCACATGAATGCTAAGATGTAGACTTTGGAATTTGAAATTTTTTCCACATTACTATTGAAAAAGGAGAGATGATAAAAACAAACAATGTTTTCTACATCTACTTCTATGGAGAGTACATTCTTCATCAAGAGAAAGGGTAAGTAGTTTAGTAAAATTACTAGTTCTCTAATAGAAACTTCACAAGTAAGTGGTTCTAATAAGAGATCTAAGTGGAAATGTTTTTAAGAAACTTGGTCACCTTAATAAATATTTTAGTAAAATAAAATAGGATATGGCTAACCCTAGAATAAATCTCATCATGTGAATGTAGTTGATGGTGAAGGTGAGGAATCATCTCCTAATTTTGCTTTCATGGATTTCAATGGTAATTATGCAGTAGATAAAGCTTGATACTTTGATTTAAGGGAATCTCACCATTATACATGCCATATGGATTAGTATGTGTACTTTGTTGAAATTGATGGTAATAATGAATTATATCTTTAGGAGATGGCAGGACTCATTTTGTGAAAGGATATGGTAATGTTCAGATCAATTTTAATGGTGCAGTTCAGTATACATTTAAGAATGTTAGGTATGTACTTGATATGAACAAAAAAATTCTTTCCATTAGTGAGATCACTTCAAAATATAATTTTTTTGTAAATTTTTAAGGACAAAAATGTTTAGTCACTACCATAGATAACAAGATTATTATTTTTGGGATTGGTGAGAAAGGTTTGTATAAGCTTATAGATCCATAGAGGGCAAGGAAAGTGCACTTGTAGCATTTTATAGCACAATTTCACTATGGAATGAAAGGTATGGGAATTTTAAATTCTAGTATTTGACTACATTAAGTAATAATAACATGGTTAAGGGGTTTCCTTCTATTTGGGATAGTCATCATGTATATACTAGATGTCAGTTGGTAAACCAAGTTAGGCATTCATTTGATGTTGGTAAAGATTCAAGAGATAAGGGAGTATTAGATCTGGTATATGTGGATTTACATGGTCTAATACAGATACCTACCCCTTTTGGTCCTATTAGTTTTTGTTTTTGGTCACTGATTTATCTAGGAAAAAGTGGGTATACTTTTAGTGAAGAAATTTGATTATTTTTCTAACTTCCTTACTTGGAAAAGCTATGGTTAAAAAATAGGTGAGAAGATTAGTGAAATATCTTAGAACAAATAATGGGGGTGAGTTCATCTCAAAATAGTTTAAAGATCTTTGTGCCACTAAAGGCATACACAAATAGTATATTACCCCTTACACTCTACATCAAAATAGAGTTGTCAAAAGGTGAAATAGGATGGTGATGGACATGGCTCACTGTATGGTCCAAAGCAAAAATGTATCATATCAATATTGGGAAAAATTAGTGAATAATGTAGTGTATATCCTTAATACAAGTCCTACAAAATAATTAGAGTATGAATCTAGAAGAGGCTTGGTCAGGTCAAATTCTAGATGTAAGTACTTTCTAGATTTTTGGTTGTGTAGCTTTTACAGTTATTCCTAGTCAAAAGAGAAGTAACTTGGATGTAAAAATAAAATCATACATGTTTGTTAAAATCATACATGTTTGTTAGGTACAATGAGTATTCAAAGGCCTATAGATTAATTGATGTTTCTACTAACAAATTTGTGAAAAATAGAGATGTCATAATAAATGAATAGATGCCATACTTCAAAATTGGTATAGTTTCATGTATTGAGTCATTGTTTTCTCCTAATGATTCTATTATAAGTTGTGGTGTAAAAGTTGAGTAGGATTCTAGTTCATTGGTGAAATCACATTCTAGGGAGGGAATTAATGCAGGTCATTGTGAGGTTCCAACAAAACAACCAAAGAATCTAAAGTGGTATTTTTCCACTATGAAAGCACTAAAGGAGAGATACTTGCCATAAAGTGTGGAAGGAAGAAGATTGAGATCAAGAAAGTAGTCTAGTAATAGAGGTGAGCATTAAACTTTGTCTCTAACAACTATCATTTCACATGTATTTGAGCCTAATTCATTTTTAGAGGCCAAATAGAAGCATGAGTTGGAATCATCCATGCAATTGGAATTTTATTCCTTGATGAAAAATAAGACTTGGAAGCTCATGAAGCTACCAACAAGAAATAAATCCATTAGTTGTAAATGGGTGTACAAGGTAAAATAAAAATAAGATGGTTCTTTGGACAAACAAAAATCCAAACATGTTGCAAAATTTTATGCACAAGAGGAAGGGGTTGATTATGAGGAGACTTTTGGTCCTACTACAAAGATGGCAACTTTTCATTTGATTGTTGCTACTATTGCTCAGTTTGGATAGTAGGTGCACCAAATAGATGTCAAGAGCACTTTCTTTATGTATATTTGGAGAAGGAAGTTTACATGGTTTAGCCACAGGATTTTTGGGTTCTTCATAAGGAACATCTTGTTTTTAGGTTGATCAACTCCTTGTATGGGCTTAAGTAGGCTCCTCAAGCCTAGTATATGAAGATAGATCCATACCTTAGGGAATCTAGTTTTAAAAGGTGTAAAACTGAACCAACTCTCTATGTAAACGTGTCTAGTGATGATATCATGATTCTCATTATATATGTTGATGATATAGCAATCACTGGGAGTAGTGCTAGTATTACTCAATAGATTAAAGCTGATATTTTTTGTACTTTTGACATGATAGAGTTTTGGCAAGGTAATTATGCTATATTCATGTCACATAATAAGTACACCAAATCATTGATAGAAAGGTTTAGAATGATGGATTATAATCCAACTCACACACCTATGAAATTTAGAGCTAAAATTTCAACTAACACTACTTCACCTCCAATCAATGAGATAATGTATCGGCAACTAGTAGGTAGTCTCATTTACCTCACTACCACTAGACCAGATATATGTTTTGTAGTGAGTTTTTTTTTTATCTTGCTCCATGTCAAAACCATAAGAAGTACACTATTTATCTATAAAATGGGTATTAATATATGTCAAATGCACTTTTGGTTTTGGCATACTATATGAGAAGTCTATAGATTTTAAGCTTTCAAGATATTATGACTCTGATTGGGCAAGATCAATGGATTCAAGTAAATATACAATAAGGTAAGTGTTCACTTTTGGTTTAAGAGTTTTCTCATTGTAGATAAGACTAAAAAATAAAGTGGTATTATCTTCAATAGAAGCATAGTATAAATCTATGGTTAGTACAGGTTATGAAACTATGTGGATAAATAAAATTTTAGAGGATCTTTAGTTTGAGTCATCAAAGCCTACTCTAATTTTTTGTGACAACCAGAGTGTTTTGAAGATGGTGAATAATCTAGTATTCCATGATATAACCAAAAACATTTAGGTTCACCATTATTACATTTGACATCTAGTTACAAATGAAGACATCAATCTCTTCTACTGCCCCACTATAGAGCAACCAACTGATATAATGACCAAACCACTTGGTACAGACAAGTTCACAACATTTAGAGATAAACTTGGTCTTATATCTGGTTTAGTCATTAAGGTAGGGTGTTAGCATATTATTGTAAATACCTTGGGTTATTTACTAAGTTATATTATCTATGCACCTTGGTTATTTAATTTAACCACTTGGGTTAATAGGTTAGTTTGTTTATACAGGCTTAGCTATTTTACACTACATGATACTTGTGGTTGCTCCCACCCCCTATTTTATCAGGTGGATCTTTTGATTATTTAATAGGCCTCTCATTTATTGTTTAGTACAGTGGTTAATTACATTTCTCAATCTCATTATTGAATATAATATATAGTAGCTAAATATGGATGATTGCTTCTTGTGGAAATTGGGGCTATAATAGGTTGAATGGGAAGAAATTTTGAAAACAATGGCAGTGGAGGTTGAGGACCAATTTTCTTGACTTGAATGAGTCAATTTTAGACTCTTATTACAATGTGCAAAGCATCAAGAAGTGTGATACCACCAATTTATTGGATCATGATAGCTATATCACCATTTACAGTTCTTGAAAAGTATAAGAAAGAATTGTTTGGGGATGGCTTGACCAATACTAGGATCATATTCCACATATTTTAGAATCAAAAAGTAATGTCACTCATGAACTCATGGGGATCCCATTTAATGGTGGTTATTTTCTCAACTAGAGAGAGTTGGTCACTCTTATTCTCAAATTGTATGCATATGGTAGACCCTAGATCATCCTAAACATAAATAAAATTGGGAATCAAACTACTATACTACTATAGGGCTTTACCCTTAAATGATTAGTCAAGAAGTTTGATAGTAACATTTTATTTTTTAATGTTATGAACCTAACAGATGTTAGAAACATCCTAAATGTGTTTGATGGGTGTGGTGGTAGTTTCACCAGTAAAATATGGAAGCCTTTTTACAGCTGAGCTGGGTATATCATCATATTGGGCCAACATAAGTGGGTTGCCTCCATTGAAGGGTAAAAAATTCTTATTTTGTTGTACCATAATGGGAGGTATGAAATAACTTAGGTTATTTTTGGGTGATGAAAATATATTTTTAGGATTTATCCTAGGGTTAGGTAACACTGATCTTGATAACTTTTTATATGGAAAAGATGATTCTTACAAGACAATCCTCTTACCTTTAGTATCTGATCATGCCTATATATTTAATATACATAAACATGGATTTATTAAATTTATAACTAGATGGATTCACTAGGTGCTCTTAATATGTGTACAAAGTTTTCATAATGATTCTTGAGAATAGCACCAATTTTTTAGCTATGATATTTGGGTCCCATTGAGTATGCCAAAAACTATTATCAATTAGTTTTTTCACCCATTATTTTTGTAATAATTGTAATAAATGGGAACTTAGTGACACAATGGTATCACCTCAAAGTTTTGGGACCTTGAAAAATTGAGGTGAACCTCTAGAGAAGGTCAACTTCCTTTCACTAAGTTTAGTGCAAGTGATATATGACCAGTTCACTTCTAACTACAACTTCTTTGTGATTTTGCTCCTAGTTAGGGTTTTATTTATAAGGAAAAGAGTTTTGAATGAATTTTAAAATTAGAAATGGTGATGCACCAAAGGGTTCCATTGGAAATTATTGATTGCTTTTATTGAACATAATTTGAACAATAATATACTAAAATCTATTGAAACACAATCTTACCCAAGTATAACATCAAAGGAAATATTAGACATTTTATCAAATAAGGAAAAAAGTTCTCAATTTTTCCTCAAAAATATTTCAAAATGGTAAGATAAATACCATAAATTATCCTATATGTTTGAAATAAGACTTATATCATTCACAAATTTAACAAAATTCATACATACACAAGGATGACACAAAATAAGGAAAGTAAAACTTCAATATATTAATATTCTCTAGGTTAGAACATGTAGATGAGCTTATCAAGAGCATAAAATTTTATCTATCAACAAAATATCCATGGGATACATAAGAGATCCATATTTATACAAAAAACTTACTCTCTTGAGAGAGAAGAAGTCAAAAACGTTTACACTTAGTCTTGGAGCAAGAAATCATGGAGTGCTCATACCAATGTCCTCATTTCAACACGAAAAGGCATCTTTGGTGGAGTATATGGAAGAAAATAACTCTATAAGTAGCTAGGAACTTTTCCAAGAGTTGAAGAAGGATACAATTTTTCTGGAATCTTCCATTCAAACCATCTCTCCTTAAGATGCGTTGAAGAAGTCTCTCACCAAGAAATGGGGTGCCAAAATAAAAATCATGACTTGGTAAATATGTTAAAAAAATTAAATGATTTTTTAAATATTTGAATATTTTAAAACACAACTTACAAAACCTAACTTGTAATTTGCAATTGATAGTTTTACAACTTATAAGTCATTGACAAAAAGGGATGTGCAAATTACAATGTGATCTTTTACAACTTTAAGTCATTAAACTTGTCAAAAAGAAAAGTGCCAAATACAAGTTGAACTTTTTCAATTTAATGTTGATGAGATGATAATTAAAAATTACAAGTAGCTCTTTTTCAAATTAAAGCAAAGAACTATCAAAATGACAGTTTCAATTTACAACTTGCAACTTTATAATGTAGCTAACAAAATTTGTAATTTATAGAATGCATTCTTATCAAATAATTAATCAACAACAATGACACCAGAGGATTCCTTGTCCTTTTTCACTTGTATCTTCTTGATGTAATTATCTAAGTTGCCAAATATTTCTTATAGGTGCTCTTCATCCAGACCAATTATGTAAAGATTAATGATGTCACATTCTATCATTACCTCAGATAATTCTCTAGAAGAATCTCTATATATTTGGATATCTTTGGCCATCTAATCAAGTGTATTGTGGTAATTTATAAAATGTTCAATGGAATCCAAATTTAAAATTATGTCATGTGTTGACTCCCTCTTAATCACCTCCTTAAATTTATCCTGGACAACCTAAATAAGAAGAGGTTTATATTGGTAATCTGCTACCTCACATGAAAATTTACTAATTGAATCTGCAATTTCATACATTACATCAATGGCCTTGTCACTTTTTCTCTTGGCCTTATCAATACTCTCATTAACTATTTTGATTCTGAATTTAGTTACCCTCTCCAACTCATCATGCTCCAAATAGTTTTTTATTATCTTTTTGAACATGAGGGTTTTGCTCTCTATATGATCAATGGCCTAGAATTTAGGAAGTAGAGATTTAGTTTTTTAACTTCTTCCTCATATTTATTTATCTCTAAATTGAAAGATGTAAGGTCATCTTTCAATGTTTTATGATAATCCATGGCCAAACCTATCACCTTATTCCCTTTGGTGATTAGTTATTTAGCCTAGACTTCTATTTCTTTGCCCATTGTGTCAATGTCTATCATTATATAAAATAACTCTTTATTATGAAACTAAGGGGGAAATTGACTTGGATGGGTTGGTTTGAAAGGATGTGTTTAGTCTATGACCTTCCTCAGGGAAGCCATCATCTATTCTAGATTGTTCTTTAGCTCATATTTAGTGACCTTGTCATTATCCATTTTATCAAAGAGAAAACTTATGCTTATTTAGACATCATGTTTTAGTCCCTCTCTTGTTGGACGACCAAGGTGCACCTTGGACATCTGATAATCCCCCATCACTAAATCTGTTTTCTATTTTTTAGGTGGGGGAACTACTATCTCTAGTTAATTTTACCTTATTGCATCATAAGAGACCTTGAAAATGATATTGGGACCTCTCTTTGGTCATTTACATGCTTATAATATACTAAAATTTAGGGTGTTAAGAGATCTCATTTGATTCCTCTTCTTGGGAAATGATTGTGGAAGACAAATATGAGTGGATGCTAATGAATCCTATCTTGTTATAATGGACACTATTAACTATGAATCTATGACTAAATATTCCACACTGGTATTTATTTTAAAAATTGTTGTATCTACCACTAACATTGCCACTGAGTATTTGGTTGATGATTTAGTTGTCTCTACCCCATTAGTGGGCTGACTAGACATAGTTGTGTCTATGAGATTTTGTATTTCCATCTCTTTGGTGGGATTTGGGGTCAAGGTGAGACTGGGAAAAGGTGAGGGTATTTGGATGGGTTGAGTGGATATGCTTATAAGGGTTATGGAATTTGAGAGTGACATAGGTGGAAAGGTAGGCACGTGTAGAGGTAACAAGGGAACTTGTGGAAGGATGTTTCCAAAGACAATAAAATAATATAGAATTGTGGTTGTAATGGCCAAATTAGAATTAGTGGTTAGAGTGATGGAAAATGAAAATTTAATTATTATCAACCTAGGGGATATGGTGGATAGTGGGACTTTAGTCAAAATGACTGAGTTGACAACCATGTATTTAAAGGTGGTGTTAGTGATCAGTGGGGTGGTATTAGATATAGGGGATGAGGTGGAAGTAATTTTTTAAGAGAATGGATATGGGATAACCAATTACATTGATTAGATTACTCCCAAGTGGATAACTTGTATTATTGATCTAAATACGAGAGTAATTACTTGCATAAGTTAGATGGTAGAAATAAGAGGAGGGGTTATGTAGTTGAGTCCCCTGTAAAAGCTAGTAGTACTTGGTCCATTGGTGGGTTACCAATACTTGGGTACTAAAAGTGGCCCTTTTGTCCTTTTATTTTTTATTCCCTTTATGTGATACAGTTAGCCCCACTACCTTATCTGCTTGGGTGCCATTATTAGAACCATATATTGCTTCTACTTCTACTCTTTTATCCTTTGCCTTTTAAAACCCATCCATGATGTTCATATTCTCTTTTGTTATCTTTAACTCCTTATTAACTATTTTAAAGTCATAATTATTATTCGTATAGTCCCATCTAGTAAAAAAATAGATTTGGGTGTAGAACACCTTACTTGAGGAAGGGGTTGGTGGTAGATATGATTATCATAATAAATCCTATCTACTGGTTGTTATTCATGTTTCAAATCATCTAGAACTAGTTCCTTGTAATAGTTATTAATATATTTAAGGGTCATCCTATAATAATCCCTCAACCTAACCTCTTCCTCATGCTACATGTCATGCCAATAATATTCATAAAAGGGAATGTGAGAAAATGAGGAACCCAATAAACTAGCAATAAAACCTATCACTTCATAACAGGGCCTATCATCAAGGGTTCTCAAAGTCATCTAAGTCATTTTCTCCTATACACATTTGGCCTTGGACAAGAAAGGGCATCTGTATCTCCCTATACTGATAGT